>PVJS01002367.1:0-85159 GCA_004027185.1 Glis glis | reverse complement strand
ACTGAATTAGTGGTTGCTCCGATCCTAAGACTCCAGCTCTTAGACCGTTCGACCAGCTACTGGTTCCTCTGACTCTCCACGTGCAGTCAGAACCTGGGACTACATTGCTTCAAACTGTAAGCCCATCTGATAAATCCCTTTTTTCAAATATACTCATTCTGTGTATTCTGTTAATCTAGAGAACCCTGTCCAATACAGAAAGGAAGAAAGGAAAGAAGGAAGGAAGGAGGGAAGGAAGGAAGGAAGGAAGGAAGGAAGGAAGGAAGGAAGAAAGGAAGAAAGAAAGAAAGAAAGAAAGAAAGAAAGAAAGAAAGAGAAAGAAAGACCTAGATGTACATCTGCAAAATATATACAGGACCTATCTATGGAAAACTACACAGTACTGACCAAGGAGAGGAAGAAGGTGTACGTAAATGGAGAGACTCACCAGGTCCGGGAAGAAAGACTCAGCCCAGCAAAGATGTCGTTCCTAGACACACACCAGGCAGTTTTTTGCTGATGTAGACAAGATTATTTTAACACTTATATGAAAAATAACTGGCATAGCTAAAATATCTTCAAAAACAGAAATAAAGTGGAAGAAACTAGTCTACCTGATTTCAAGATTTATTATATAGCAACAATAACCAAGACTTCACGGTACTGGCAGAGGAAAATACACATAGATCTATGGAATAGAATAGGAGACCCAGAAATAGACTCACATAAAATCTGCCTAAATGAATTTGAGGGAGTACTGGGGATTGAACACAGGGGCATTCTACCTCTAGGCTACACCCCTAGCCCTTTTTATTTATTTATTTATTTATTTATTTATTTATTTATTTATTTTTTGCGGTACTAGAATTGAACCCAGTGGCATTCTACCTCCGCACTACACCCCCGGCCCTATTTTTTATGCTTCGTGAAACCGGGTCTCACGAAGTTGCGGAGGGCCTCACTAGGTAGAGAGAGAGAGAGAGAGAGAGAGAGAGACAGGGAGAGAGAGAGAGAGAGAGAGAGAGAGAGAGAGCTGAGGCTGGCCGCAAACCCGGGTCGTCTGGTCTCTGCCTCCCAAAGTACTGGGATTACAAGCGTGCGCCACCACGCCCAGCCCTTTTTATTTTTTATCTTGAAACAGGGTCTCACTAAGTTACTGAGGTCGGCCTCAAACTTGTGATCCTCCATTCTTAGCCTCCCAGGCACTGGGATTATATGTGCTGCCACACCCAGCTACAAACGATTATTTGAAAAAGATGTAAAAGCAATTCAATTCAGGAAAAATAGGCTTTTCAACAAATAGTACGTGAGCAACAGACATTAGCAGTCCAAAAAGGAACCTTGACCCAAGCTTTGTACCCTGTACAAAAATGTATTCCAAGTGGATCATGAATTTAAATGTAAAACATAAAATTGTAAAATTTTTAGAAAAAATAAGACAAAATATATGCTGTCTAGGGTTAGGCAAAGCCTCCCTAGACTTAACACCAAAAGGAAATATTAGTAAGTTGGGCTTTATCAAAATTTAAAACTCTGCTCTACAAAGGATTCTGTTATGAAGATATATTGGAAATTACAGAGCTGAAGAAAATATTTATTCCTTTTTTTGTGGTACTGGGGATTGAACCCAGGGGCATTGTATCTCTGAGCTACACCCCCGGCCCAATTTTCAATTCTTTATTTTGAAACAGGGTTTCGTGAGGTTGTGGAGGCCTCACTAAGTAGCTGAGGCTGGCCGTGAACCTGCGATCCTCCGGTCTCAGCTTCCCAAGTACTGGGATTACAGGCGTGCGCTACCACACCTGGCTATATTTAAAAGTGACATACACAATAACAGACATATCTAAAATAGAGGAAGAATTCTTGAAACCCAAGGGTAAGAAAAAAAAGTCCTGTTAGAAAATGGGTAAAAGATCTAAAAAGACATTTCACAGAAGATGATGTACAGGTGGTAAATAAACATTTGAAAAAATATTCAGCATCAGAGACTGCTAGAGATGTGCACATTAAAACCCACTGAGCTGTCTGTTAGAAAGGCTGAGCTCGAAGCTAGTGGCAACACGGAGTGTTGATGAGGACGTGGAGGATGGACAGGCCGCGTCCTGCCCAGGGCACTGGAGAATGACTAAACCACCCTGGAGAACAGTTTGTGAGTTTCTTAAAAAAAAAATAAATAAGCCGGGCATGGTGGCGCACGCTTGTAATCCCAGTACTTTGGGAGGCGGAGACCGGAGGATCCGGGTTCTCGGCCGGCCTCAGCTCTCTTTCTCCCTCTCTCTCTCTCTCTCTCTCTCTCTCCCTCTTTCTCTCTCTACTTAGTGAGGCCCTCCGCAACTTTGTGAGACCCGGTTTCAAAATAAAGTATAAAAAATAGGGCCCGGGGTGTAGCGCGGAGGTAGAACGCCTCTGGGTTCAATCCCCGGTACCGCAAAAAAAATAAAAAATAAATAAATAAAACAAACTGTTGCTGTGGCGGACAACCCGGACAAATCTCCAGAGAATTGTGCTACATAATAGCCCAGCCAGAAAAGGCGTATAGTGTATGCTCCCTCTTGAAATGGACAAAACTAGAGACATGGAGAGCTGATCAGTGTCCCCAAACACAGTGAGCTAAAGAAGTCACAGTGTCCCCAACATACAGCAAACTAAAGTCACAGTCCCCAACACCCAGTGAACTGAAGTCACAGTGTCCCCAATACACAGTGAGGTAGAGAAATCACAGCCACAACACACAACAAGAGAAAGTCACAATGTCCCAACACACAGGGAGCTGGAGTCACAGTGTCCCCAACACACAGTGAGGTAAAGAAATCACAGCCCTAACACACAACAAGAGAAAGTCACAATGTCCCCGACACACAGGGAGCTTGAGTCACAGTGTCCCCAACACACAGCGAGCTGGAGTCACAGTGTCTCCAACACATAGGGAGCTGAAGTCACAGTGTCCCCGACACACAGCGAGCTGGAGTCACAGTGTCCCCAACACACAGTGAGGTAAAGAAATCACAGCCCTAACACACAACAAGAGAAAGTCACAGTGTCCCCGACACACAGGGAGCTGAAGTCATAGTGTCCCCGACACACAGGGAGCTGGAGTCACAGTGTCCACAACACACAGGGAGCTGGAGTCACAGTGCTGGCTGGAGACACAGCGCACGCTGAGAATCTGAAGAAACACAGGAGCTGAATTAGTGTACAAGAGGCCACCTACAGAATGGCATGTCTGGTCTGAATTGCTTTCCTCTCAGCGCTGGGATGGACCCCACCTGGGGTCAGGATTGCAGATTCAAGGCCAACCTCAGTGACTTAGGAAGACCCTGTTTCAAATTTAAAAAGTGGCTGAGGGTATAGCTCAGAGGTAGAATCCCCCTGGATTTAACACCCAATACTGCAAACAAAACAAAACAAAACAAAAACACTTAAGCTGGGTGTGGTGGCGCATGCTTGTATAATCCTAGTACTTGGGAGGCTGAGACAGGAGGATCGCAGGTTCGCGGCCAACCTCAGCTACTTAGTGAGGTCTCCACAACTTAGTGAGATCCTGTTTCAAAATAAAGAATAAAAATATAGGTCTGGGGGTGTAGCTCAGAGGTAGAATGCCCCTGGGTTCAATCCCTATTTCTGCAACAAACAAACAAACAAACAAACAAACAAAAACTTAAGAAGACTGCAAGTAGGCAGCTACCTGCTGGCCTGGATTCAACAGTTCAACCATGCCAGGGCTCTCTCTCAGCAAGGGCTTATCCTCTCTCTCATGTGTTCTGCCTCAGGGTTGCAATATGGCTGCCCCAACTCCAGACATCTTCCATGTAGGAAGAAGGGAAATAGGAAACTGAAATACTAACCATATCTGGCTCTTTTTTCAGGAGAACAAGCCTTCCCCAAATCTCACAGCTGACTGCCACTTGCATCTCATTTACCAGGACCGTCATTTTACCACACTTAGTTCAAGACAGGCTTGGAACATATTCAGCTCTTTAGCCTCAATAGGACAGATTGCAAGGGAAAAGAGGGTGGGGATGACTTCCCAGAGCCCGCCACTATTTTCTTTATCCCATTAAGAAAATCTGTGTGGACTGTTTTAGTGAATCGGGAGTCGGGAGTGTTTCTTAGCCCTAAGGCCATGGCAGTGTCCCTGCCCCTCTCCTGCTCTTGGGGTGCCTCTAAAGAGAGGCACGCCTGTTCAGAAGCAGGAGGGGAAGGTCCAGCTCCAGGGCCAACGGGAGCTCGCTCTCTCTCCAGCCTCTGCCACTGCCTGCCAGCAACAGCCTGCGGCGGCCGGCTCAGCTCAGGCTGGCAGAGGGAGGCTGAGCTTCCTGAGCCAGGTGCTTGCCAGCGAGCAGAAATGTCCTCCTGGGTTTTCCCACCTGTTTTCCATCTTCTGGGCTCCCAGGAGCACCGGGCTGCCCGGCGGGGATTAGGCAGCTCCGACAACGTGTGCAGCCACTGCCTCCCTCCACATCCGCTGGGCTGGCCGGGCTGATGGTATCTAGTTCCTGAGACCCCGCAGTGAACTCAGACCCCAGATAGTCTCTCTTGATAACAGCACCCTTTCCACCTCTTTTTAACAAATACCAGCCCCTGGAGGAAAGCCGGACACCTGACTGCAACTTCTTGCTGCTGCCCAGAAACAGTCTGGTAGGAGTGGATGGTGGAGGAGGAGTGCAGGCGTGGGGCCCACTGTGAGCCCCACTTCCTTGAGGGTGAATAGAGGGGGCCGGTCAGATGCCTCCACGATGCCAGCTCTGCACCACTCTGGCTGGCCACGGGCTGCTGTGGCAGGAGGTCCACAGCCACGGTCTCACGTGTGGCATTTCCCATGTGGACAGGGGCGGCAGGCTATCCCCAGCGTCAGAGGAAAGGCTGTTCATTTTCTGTGAGTTTGTGGGAAATGCCTTTTTTTTTTTTTTTTTGCGGTACTAGGGATTGAACCCAGGGGCATTCTACCTCCAAGCTACACCCCCAGCCCTATTTTTTTTTATTCTTTATTTTGAAACTGGGTCTCACTAAGTTGCGGGGGGCTTCACTAAGTAGCTGAGACTGGCCGCGAACCCGGATCCTCCAGTCTCAGCCTCCCAAGTACTGGGATTACAAGCGTGGGCCACCACGCCTGGCGGGAAATGCATTTTGAACACATTTGCATTGATGGAGGAAATGCTACTTCTCCCAAAAGGCCAGAAAAGAGAGAAAGTTCAGTTTGCAGAGCTGCCCAGCCCCGGGGTCTTCTGTTACTCCCTAGGCCTCACTGTCAGCAGGCAGGCCATGGAGAGGCAGTAAATCCTCCTGGCCTGGATGATAAGGAAGAGAAACAGACACCACAGCAGACTGGACTGTTCCTCGAATCAGTAAACTACACATTCATGGTAGTCCAGGGAGCTGGGGCACGGCAGGGTGGAGAGCACTTACCTGGGTTGCATAAGGCCCTGGGTGCGAGCCCCAGCACCGAAGTGTGTGTGTGTGTGTGTGTGTGTGTGTGTGTGTGTGTGTAATGGTCATGGCCCAACACAGGAAAATACTTGGGCCAAGCTCTTTTCCAAGCTGCTTGTGCCCCTGGGGTCCCTTCGTCCACTGCAGGTGCACACGGCCAGTGAGGTGCTCCCTCCCACGTGCTCCGAGTCTGGGAAGAGCCATCCCTTGCCTGAAACCACAGCTGGAGGCTGGGCTGAGCCTGGAGCACACACCACACCTGGCAGTACCCCCACGTGGCTAAGAGCATCTGTCCTGCCCCCAGGACCTCAGGGCTCGGTCAAGGGTGTCGGGTCCGTCTCTCCCCCTCTCTGTGAAACCTGCTCAGCCCTTCTCTTGAAACAGGCTGCAGATGCAACCGCAGATTACAGCTGAACCTCCTCCAGGGCAGGAAATGCCAGGTGCAGCGTCTGGGCCCCGCTCCGTCTCCCAGCTCAGCCCCGGGGTTGACGCGGGATGTGCAGGGGACTGGCACGTGCTCTGGGGGCACCTGCACCCTCTAGAGCTTCCTGAGGACCAGACTCTGATTTCCCATCAGTCATGGTCCTCTGCCTCCCTGGAGCCCCTGGTCTACCCACGGTTTCTTGCTCCTGCGCCCCTCCTCTCCGGCTAGCTCCTCTCTGTTGGCCTCCGAGTATAATGTTATAACCTCATCCTTTTTTTTTTGTTGTTGTTTTTTTTGGTACTGGGGATTGAACCCAGGGCATTCTACCTCCGAGCTGCACCCCCAACCCTTTTTCATTTTTATTTTGTATATGTATGTATGTATGCATATATGTATGTATGTATGTATGTATGTGCTGGGGATTGAACCCAGGGCATTCTACCTCCAAGCTATACCCCTGGCCCTTTTTATTCTTTATTTTGAAACAGGGCCTAAGTTGCTGAGAGTCTTGCTAAGCTGCTGAGGCTGGCCTCCAACCTGTGATCCTTGTGCCTCAGCCTCTCAAGTACTGGGATTCCAGCCCTTGTGCCTGGCTCCCTCCCCCTTTGATCCCCTTTCCCTGGGCTTCCCCTTTATCCACACTCAAGACCTCCATGCTGCTAGCTCTGCCCACATCCTTAATCCCCCACCTTGAGGGTGGATAGGCCTCCCAGCTTCACCTGTGAACCCTGACCTCCAGGACAGCTCAAAGCTTGCTACCATCACTGCCCCTTTGATGCCAAATGGGTCCCTTCTCTCACAGTCCCATGGTTGGCCTTTAAGATGGACTTCACACCTCTGGTCATCCTCTTGCTACCCATCCCCACCCAGACCCTGTCAGTACCCACTTGGACCGCTATGCTGTGCACCCACTCAAAGTCTTAAAGGCCCTGACTTCAAAGTTGAGCCCCAACTGCTCGTGTGACCCCTTCTTCTCTCTGCCCTCCCCCTTGGTGCCCCTGGCCCCTCCTGCTCTACTCCAACCACCAGAACACCCTCAGATGCACACGCCCAAATGCAGCTCTGCCCCCAGGGCCCCCCGGCTCTCTCTCCTTCCTTTCTTCAAGTCTTTTCTTAAATAATTCCAGTCCTGCCACTTCATTTTAAACTGCACCCCAACCCTGGCCTTCTATTTCCCTTGTGCTAGTTAACTATTGCTGACTAACAAAGAAGTCCCAGATCTGGGGGCTTAAGACAACACTTGCTATCTCAATTTCTGTGGGTCTGGGATCCAGGCATGACTTAGCTGCTCCTCTGGTCAGGGTAGACCTTGGGTACAAGGGTCTGTTGACTCTGAATATAGGACGGGCTAGTGGGATTTATAGCTAAGGAGCTATAAATTTTCCAGTGGATGAAAAATTACCAAAAGGAGACCTCGGGGGCAAGGGGATTCTGTATAAATTCACCTAGCATGATTCTTGCTGGAGACAGATCAGACTGGGGGGTTGTGGGGGATAAGGAACCCCATCAAATCTCAAAGGTGATAAGATCCCTGGGGGAGGGGGAGTTCTTGCTAAACCTGGATTGTACAAGGAAATGCACAGATGGGTCCAGGAGACTCTCAAGGAGGTTGCCCAATGTTTGGCCAAGCCAAGAATCTTTTACCAGTAGTTCTTTTCAAAGATAGGGGGAAGATGGGGCCTAATGTAGTTCTTCTACATATGGACATCCAGTTTTAGCCATCAGGGAAGTACGAATCAAAACTACACCGAGGTTCCACTTAACCCCAGTTGGAATGGCAATCATCCAGAGTACAGATAATGCCAGGCATGACAGTGCACCCCTGTAATCAGCCTGGCAGGCTGAGACAGGAGGATCGCAGGTAAACAATAATAAATGCTGGCGAGGATGTGGAGAAATAGGAAGTCCTAACTCTTATACACCGTTTGGGAGTATAAATTAGTACAACTGTGGAGATCAGTATGGAAATTATGCAAAAGACTAGAATGAAACCACCATATGACCCAGCTGCAGTACTCCTGGGTATCTTTCCAAAAGAATAAAAGTCAGAACACTAGAGCGATACATGCAGACGCATGTTGATTGCAGCACAATTCACAAAAGTCAAATGATGGAATCAACCCAGGTGTCCATCAACAGATGAATGGGTAAGAAACTGTGATATATACACACAATGGAGTTTTACTCAACCATCGAGAAGAACATTATGTCATCTGTAGGAAAATGATGGAATTGGAGAACATTATGTTGCGGGCCTTGTTAGTCATCGGCTTTGAGGTCACCTCATTCCGGCTTGGGAGGGGCACAGACTGCCCACCCAAGTGGAGATTTCTACACGCAGACAAATCTCCAAGGACCATGAGACTGATAAGCAAAGACCCTGACATCTTCCTTGTTTCCCCTTTCCTTTCCTGATTCATCCGTGACGACCTTGATGTTTTTCCCTGACTCACCCCATCACTGCTTTGCTATCTCCTGTGATCAATTATGTTTTGGTTATAACTCTCAATAAAAGTGGGACATTGATGGAAGGAAGGTGAGAGAGGGATGCCTCTTCTCTTCCCTGGCCTCCTCAGATCTTGTCATGTTGAATCCGTTGTCATGCATGTGAGAGACTTCTAATCAATCAATCAGCATCAACACCATCCGCAACAAACGGCGCCGCTACAACATTCTGCTAAGTGAGATCGGCCAGTCTCAGAAAGTCAAGGGTCATATGTTTTCTCTCATATGTGGAAGCCAGAGAGAAAATAGAAAACAAAAGGGACTTCAGATAAATGGAGAGGGACCAGTAGAATAGTGGAAGGGGAGTGGGGGAGGGATGTGAGGAGAGGGAAAAGGAGGATCGAGGAAGGAAACAGTTCAAATAATGTTACCGTCCGTATATGCAGCGTGCACGTATGTTTGTATCACTTTCAACCTGTGATGTATAATTACAATGTCCCAATAGAAGTATATTTTGAAAATAGAGCCAGGCTTGGTAGAGCTCGTTTGAATTTCCAGTACTAGAGAGGCTGAGACAGGAGGATCACAGGTTTGCTAGGGAGGCCTTCTGCAACTTAGTAAGACACTGTTTCAAAATAAAAGAATAAGATGGGGCTGCGGATATAGCTTAGAGGTAGAATGCCCCTGGGTTCCATCCCCAGTAACACACACACACACACACACACACACACACACACTAGAGAGTACTTGGGAGGCTGAGACAGGAGGATCACAGGTTCAAGGCCAGCCTCGGCCACTTAAGGAGACCCTCAGCAACTTAGCTAGTCCTTCCTTCCTTCCTTCCTTCCTTCCCTCCTTCCTTCCTTCCTTCTTTCCTTCTTTCTTTCTTTCTTTCTTTCTTTCTTTCTTTCTTTCTTTCTCTCTCTCTCTCTCTCTCTCTCTCTCTCTTTCTTTCTTTCTTTCTTTCTTTCTTTCTTTCTTCACATAGGGATCCAGGCTGAGACGGCGAGACACAGGGTAAGGGATGGGGGAGGTTGCTGAGAGTGGGGTGTGGACATGGAGGAGGTGGACATGGAGGAGGTGGCCAGCAGGGCCCACCAGGTGGGGGTTTTGCAGGTGAGCAGGGCAAAGGAAGGGGGCAAGGGAATTGGGGGATTTGAGAAGGAAACGTTCACAGTGCTGACTCCGGAGGCTCAGCCGGGGGAGGACGCATGTGAGGGGTCCGGTGGGGAAGGAGAGAGGTGTGTGCTGTGTCCTGTCATGTTCACCTCACTGTCCCTCCCCGAGGCCTGGGCCTCTCACTGCACAGCCACCCTGGGGCAGGTACCCCTTTTCTGGTTCTGGGGATTGAACCCAGGGGCATTCTACCTCTGAGCTACACCCCCAGCCCTTTTTATTTTTTATTTTGAGACAGGGTCTCACTAAGTTGCTGAGGCTGGCCTTGAACCTGCAATCCTCCTGCCTCAGCCTCCCAAGTGCTGGGATTACAGGCCATGCTGCTTGGTGGCCTGCACCCCTTTGAGCCCCTCCTGCAGCTCCTGAGGTGAGGCCGAGGACAACCTCCACCAGTGAGTGGACTTTCCCATGAGGGGACAGAGGCTGTGACAGGGCTGGCCTGGGAGAGGAATGTGGGGACAGGAGACAGGGTGAGGGATAATCGGAGGGGGGTGTCCAAGACCCCCACACAGCAGGGCTTCAGAAAATGTTCACAGGGCGAATGAGCAACCTGGTCCTGCGCTTTCTTACATAGACCTCAAAGATAGTTGAGGCCCTTCCAAGGCTCCAATGCGAGTGTTGTGACACAGAACGTGGGCGCTTAGGATGTCTTCTAGAGGCGGGAGGCAGTCCCTCCCTGCCCTTGCTCAGATCCTCATGGAGTCCACAGCCAGCTCCACCCCAAGGCACCAGGTCCTTCTGAGCCCTGGCCAGCTGTGGGTCAGTCCCATTCTGAACACCTCAGGTCCTGTGACCCCCAAGGTGCTAACCTAAAACCACTCATGTGCCCAGCAGTGTGCTGTCCTCACAGGAGGAGAGGGAAGCCCTGGCACCCACAGCCCCAGGCCCTCAGCTGAGAGGTGGGATGGGAGCCAAGGAGCCCCACTATAGGCAGGAGACAGACAGAACTAGGGCCCAGCTCCTGCCATCCTTGCCCAGTGAGCATCCCTGCCCCCCCACCTGTTCCTCCCTGTTGAGGCCCAGGGGACCCCAGCTCAGGAGTTCTGTCACAGGTATAAGCCTGAGTTTGATAAGCACTTTAAGAGGCCATATCCAGGCCAACCACCCAGGCTCCCCGGGCCCTGGGACGTGGGCAGCCCAAGCGCCAGCCATGCGTCCCTCTCTCCAGATGCCCTTGATCAGAGCATCCATCCTGACGGCATGACAGCATCGTCTCCTGCCAGCCCCGCGTTACTCACAGCTTTACAGCTGCCCAGGCAGCCTGACAAGGTTTATAAAGTGCCCCAGCGTGACAAATGCCCCTTTCAGCGGTCACTTCTGGAAGGACATTCCATGCTTGCAGATCATTGTGAGGACCCCGGTGGGCAGAGGGCAGAGCCAGAAATTAGTGATTCTGCTCCCGGGCAGCTATAGTTGGTAGAAAGCAGCTCCTTGGCCTGGGGGTAGGACTCTGAGAGCCACACTCACAGCAGTAGGAACCACGTGGCTATGGTCTACTCTACGGGGTCTTGGGAGGCAAGTGCCACAGGCAGGAAATCCTGTCTGGGGTTTCCTATTTAATGGGAAATGTTTTCATAGCAGGAAAAAGTTAGGTATTAGCCTTTGTAATTGGAAATTTGGAAGCCAGGCATGGTGGTACATGCTTGTAATCCCAGTACTTGGGAGGCTGAGACAGGAGGATCCGGGTTTGTGGCTAGCCACAGCTACTCAGCGAGGCCCTCCGCAACTTAGTGAGACCCTGTTTCAAAATAAAGTATAAAAAATAGGGCTGGGGGTGTAGCTCAGAGGTAGAATGCACCTGGGTTCAATCCCCAGAACCAGAAAAGGGGTACCTGCCCCAGGGTGGCTGTGCAGTGAGAGGCCCAGGCCTCGGGGAGGGACTGTGAGGTGAACATGACAGGACACAGCACATACCTCTCTCCTTCCCCACCGGACCCTGGAGTGGCCTGGTGAGAGGACCATGGGCCAGGACACCTGTCAGCTTTCACCAGGAGCTCACCAGGGAGGCCGAGGAAGGAGCAGGGGGGGGGGCTCAGAGGGGACCAGTTCCCGGCAGCCTCCAGTCAGCCCATGTACCCCCCCGCCAAGGCTGCAGGACCAGCTGGCCCCATTTTTCATCCCTATCAATTATAGTGGCAAAAGACCTGCAGCCCAGAATGTAAATCAGTGTCCCTGGGGTATTTAACCCAGGGCGGGTTAGCTGGAGGTGGCATCCCTTATAAGTCCTGCATCTGATGTTTTTATATTAATTCCTATAGTGGCCAGATTAATTTTTATTCCACCAGACTGTTATCTCTTCTTCATTGACTTGGAGATATCTCTGAGAAGCCCCTATCTCAGTGAGTATCAGTCATTCAGTGGGGCGCCGCCTCTGGCTGCGAGGTTTTCATTAAAGAGTGAAAATTCCTTTGATCCAAAGATCCAGTCTTCAGAAATAACGACACACAGGCTGGCTTGAGTCACCGCCACTGGTGTCACCACCTGCGCTTGGGGTCTGGTGCTGCTTTAGAGCCCCCAACTGTGGACAGAGGGTCCTCCGGTTTCCCTCCATTCTGCCCTGGGCTTCCCCAAGCTCGGTGCTCAGAATCTGAGTCAGCCTTTACTGAGTGACCACGCTTGCCAGAGGATCCCCGGAGACAAGCACGTGGTCATCAGCCCTGTCTCTGTGCTGGGTGCTCACCTCACATCTCACTGAGTCAGCGCCCACCTCCTAGGAGATAAGCGGGGACCGCCACTGTGGCCATTTTGCAGACAATGGAAATGCATTGTCTGGAAATCCCCGAAGCTCAGCACCGTGCAGGGCGTGGGGCAGAGATGGGAGCTGGCCCCCGGAAATGCTCACCTTCTTTTCTGGTGGGGAGGAGGCCCTGGGCCAGCAGATTCCAAGGGGCCTGGCATGATCAAGGACTGTGTGCAGGATGGGAGGAAATGTCCAGATAAGGAAGGTAGAGACTGGGCATCTGAGGAGGCTGGAGCTGTCAGCAAAGGCCGGTGCCTGCAGAGGGCGGGGCAGGTGTGCTCAGAGCCTCCAGGCAAAGCCGGGGCTGTGAGGCTGTGAGAGTAAGTCAGGAGGACTGAAGCCTGAGATGGGGAGGTTGGAGGGGCTGTGGGGTGGGGGGAGGGGGGCAGGGGAAGCCATTGGATGCCTCTGCCCTCAGATGCACCACCTGGCTCCTTGCCTGTGATAAGCGCACACCCTCCCTGACCCCGCACACAGAGCGGCAACCTGGGGCAGGCTGGTCGACCAGCACTCTACTAATTCATGAGACCTCGCATGATGTGGATCTAGGGCTCCAAAAAAAAAGAATATCTGGGCTGCCCCTTGGTGACCTCGCCTGTAAGACGAGGACCCTGCCACCACTGGGGTTTTGTGACCCTAAAGGAGTTAGAGGCATACGGTACATAGGCTCTCACCGGTACCACCCCGGGCCTGCCCCCTTGTCTAGAGGAGATGGACTCCCAGAACCACCTCATTCACCTTGCTTTCAGGAGTCAGACATGTGTAATTGAACTCCAAACCTTTAGGGTCTGGAAGATGCTGATAAATAACAAATGTAACAAGGGAATCCCCCCCCCACACACACATAGCTGGGTGTCAGCCCTGGAAACTAAACTAAAGCAGGCTATTTCCTCCCACCCTGCACACAAGTCCTAAGGGCCCCAAAGATGACGTGTCTTACAGGGCTGCTTTTAATTTGTTGGAAACTACTTCCAACACACAACGCGAAAAAAGCAAAACAAAGGTTGTCAAGGTTGTCGTGAGTAGTGGCTAAAATAAAAAATCAGCTGCAACCAGCCAAGTGTGGTGACACACACCTGTAATTCCAGTGTTTGGGAGGCAGAGACAGGAGGATTGCAGGTCCAAGGCCAGCCTCAGCAACTTAGCGAGACCTTGTTTCAAAATTTAAAAATACCCAGTGTTGTGGCACACACCTGTAATCCCAATACTTACGAGACGCTGAGACAGGAGGATCTCAGGTTCAAGGATAGTCTAAGCAAGGTAGTGAGACTCTCAGCAACCTAGTGAGACCCTGTTTCAAAACAAAACAAAAAACATGAAAAAGGGCTGGGGATGTAGCTTGGAGGTAGAATGCCCCTGGGTTCAGTCACCAGCAAAAAAAGAAAGAAGAAAGGGAAGGAAGGAAGGAAGGAAGGAAGGAAGGAAGGAGAATGGAGGGAGGGAGGAAAGGAAGGGAGGGAGGAAGGGAGGGATAGAGCAAGGGAGGGAAAAGGAAGAGAAAGCAAGCCAGCTGCGTCCAAAGGGCTGGATTCCACAAGGCGGGAAGACGCTCTATGATTCTGGGCGCTTCTTCCAACAGGCTCATCCATCCATCAGGCCTCCTGATAAGGTTCCTGGCAAGTCCCTGGGACAGAGGAGGTGAGTTCAGGGACCCAAGAGGAGAGAAGGGTTAGAGGCTGACCCTGGGGGCAGGGGAGGCCAGCTCCTGCTCAGTTCTGTGCCCACTACCCGAGACAGCCTGGGGCACACAGCAGGCATCACGCCCGATCCCTTTTCTGGACAGTCTCTGGGGATCCTCATTTAGGAGTGGGGGATTGGAGCATGGCGAGGGTCTGAGACAGCTCTCAGGGGCTGGGCCGGGAGGGCTGAGTGTCCACAGAAATGGAAAGCCCAAGGCTGAGTTTCTCTGGCTCAAGCAGATGGAGCTGCCCAGACATGCACAGACCCCACCTGGGCAGGCAAGAGCTTCACGCAGGGTGGGGGAGCTCCATTCTGTAGCCCTCTGGAGGGTCCTGGGAAACACTGTCATCATGTCTGTCCCTTCTCTCCGCGACCCTGCAAGGAGCCCAGCACCACGAACCCCACCTGCGCTTCCTGTCTTCTCTCATTTCTACCGGTGCACTTTCTGCCAGCCAGATACTGGGACTATGGCGGCCCACCCCAGGATAGCCTCTAAAGACAAGCCTGCGGTGGACCCAGCCTGGCCAGGACCACCCACCCCCAAACAGCCCGGAGGCACAGCTCAGACAACTTGGCGTGCAGCTGTTTGATGCCACCTCCCTGGAGGACGAGCTGTGACTGGGGCCACCATTTGAGGAGGGCACCAACCACACAGCCATGCCCTGGGCGCCGGGGGTGGTGGTGGTGGTGCTGAGATTAGAGGAGCATGCGGAGGGTCCTCCACCTCACCTTTGGCCCTTGGGTGTCCCTACCTAAGTTGGGCAGAGGGAGTTGCAGGATTCGCAGAGCCCAGGACAGGCAGCCCCCGCCCCCCTGCAGTCTCCAAGCCGGAAGGGAAAAGCTTCCAGACATGATTGTATCTGACCTTCTCCTTGCTTCTCCTGTCTCTGGCACAGGGCCTGCGGTGAGCTCAGCTCCTGCATACTCCCGGGCTTCATTGTGGGGAACTTTGTAAAATTTCCAATATGCAGAAAATTGCCAACCTCTGGAAGCCTCCGGGGTGGGGGGGGGCGGGTGCTCCCTCCACACAGATGACTCCTCCTCCTGAGGACTGGGCTCTTCTTTGGGGATGGTGGTGGGTGTCCTGGGGGAGCAGGATGCTCCTTAACTTCTACATCAGGTTTCCAAGACAGCTCCCACTCCCATCCCCTCCGGCTGAGACCACGGGGGTCTTTAAAACCTTTCTGCGCAGTCCGCAGTTGAGCGATTCCAGCCCAGGCCAAATCCCAAGGGAACCTGGAGAAGATGTCTCCTCCCTGGGCTGGGATCGGCCATCCCCAGGTTTAAAGGGCCAGAGGGAAAAGAACGTTTCTGAGCTTTTGTAGAGAGACAGGCTTTCCACAAAACACTTCCTGATGCCTTCTGACACTAAAAACCTATTAAAGTCATAAACTTCTCTTGCAGAGCACTCCTCAAACATGTATTTATCTAAAGGGCATCTGTGTTTGGTTTCCAATGCAAACTCTCCAAATGGCAAGCCTGGAGTGATTTATTTGGGCGCCTTGTTCTCTCCCTGCCCCTTCCGCTGGTTTTTATAGACAGCTTCCATGCGCACCGAGGGTCAGCCCAAAGGAAGAGGGGCACACAGGAGCCTGTGAGCCTGCAGTGGGGGGCTGCAGAGGGCGGAGGCAGCGGAGAGGAGACGGCTGCTCACGGCACATGCCCATACGTCCACCTACCGACCGGGGCACACCTTGCCTGGGCCGGCTCTTCCTGCTCCACCTGGAGCGCCATTCACAGGGTAGACATGTGACCGGCGGGCGCTGTGACTCCTCCCTAGGTCCCCTGCTCCAGGAGGTGCTGAGCATCCAGCTCCAGTGAGCCACTGCCCCACTGTGGCAACCATGGTGACTAGAGGGCCAGGCGGCCACAGTCATTCCAAGGCCACCCGCCAGGGTTGCAGATAAATAGGACAGTTAGACCAGGTGCCAGGGAGCACTCCGGGAGCTTGCTCAATTGCAGAGGTGGGGATGAGGGGCTCTCAGGAGCAGCGTGGAGAGGTGCTGAGAGCCCGGCCTTTGCTAGTAGGCCCTCAGGCTTCCGGCTGCAGCACAGATTCCCCTGAGGGCCCTTCATCACTGCAGCTTAATTTGCACGAGCTCATCAGCCCCTTTCCAAAGAGGCCCCAGAGAGCAGGGCCCTGCTGAGGCCACTGAGCTGTGCTCTTGCTGCCTGCAGTGGGAAGGGATTTCAGGAGGCCAGGGGAGGCCAGGGCTGAGCCCAAAGGGGAACAGATTCCCCAGGTGGGTGGGTGCCCAAGTGTTACCCCTACAATGCCACCTTCTCCTCCTCCTTGGGGCCACAGCATCTTCAAGTCACCAGGAAGTCAGACCACAGAGGAAAACGTGCTAGTCTGCTGGGTTCACGTGGCACCCCAGCCCAGGGGCACCCCAGAGAGCAGGCTGCTTCTCTGTCATCTCTCCACTGAGCTGCCGTGTGTGTGTGTGTGTGTGTGTGTGTGTGTGTGCGTGTGTGTGCGTGTGTGTGTGTGTACACACGAACATGGTACTGGGAATAGAACCCAGGAGTGGTCCACATCTGAACTACATGTCCAGCACTTTTTATTTTTTATTTTGAAACAGGGTCTTGCTAAGTTGCCAAGGCTGGCCTCAAACCTGTGATCCTCCTGTCTCAGCCTCCCAACTACTGGGATTCCAGGCGTGTGCCACTGCAGCCAGCAGGAAGTGCATTTTAGAGCCAAGCTGTCCTATAAGTTTACCAGTCACGTGTGGTTATTTAATTGAATTAATTAATTTATTTTATTTTGTGTGTGTGGTACCCAGGGATTGAACCCAGGGGCATTCTACCTCTGAGCTACACCCCCAGTCCTATTTTATTTTATTTTTTTTTGCGGTACCGGGGATTGAACGCAGGGGCGTTCTACCTCCGCGCTACGCCTCCGGCCCTATTTTTTTATGCTTTATTTTTGAAACCGGGTCTCACGAAGTTGCAGAGGGCCTCACTAGGTAGAGAGAGAGAGACAGGGAGAGAGAGAGAGAGAGAGAGAGAGAGAGAGAGGGAGAGAGAGGAGAGATAAAGCGCGCGTGCCCGCGCATGTGCGATGAGGTTGGCCGCGAACTCGGATCCTCCGGTCTCCGCCTCCCAAAGTACTGGGATTACAAGCCTGTGCCACCACGCCCGGCCTATTTTATTTTATTTTTTTGAAACAGGGTCTCACTAGGTTGATGAGCATCTCACTACTTATTTAATTTTAAATCCAAAAAATTTAAAAATTTAGCTCCTCCATCACACTAGCCACACTGAGCACCACCCACAGCCAACGTGCAGCCCCTTCCCCTTCCTCCAGTGCATGTCAACTACCCCACATGCAGCAGGGCATCCCACGCCCAGCACTGCAGCCTTCGGAAACCATCACAGGGGACAGGCGTGGTGGCGCACACCTGGAATCCCAGTACTTGGGAGGCTGAGACAGGAGAATCACAGGTTCAAGGCCAGCCTCAGCAACTTAGCAAGGCCCCATTTCAAAATAAAAAGAGGTGGGGGTGTAGCTCAGAGGTAAAATGCCTCTGAGTTCAATTCCTAATATTCCCCTTCCCCCCAAAAAAGAAAAGAAAACAAACCATCTCAGGGCCTTAAGTCAATAGACTTCCTATTCATCAACATTCCAAGAACACAGCAGGCTTTTTCAGTACACCTCTGCTGGGAGGCAAACCAGGTTCTTGTCCCTGTGGGGCAATTCCAAGGCCCCCTGGCCTTCCGGCTTACTGGTGTCCAAAGGGCAGCCTTGTCCCCATCTCCCTCCTCTTCACCCAAATGCCCGGGCGCAGCAGTCCTGGACCTGCCTCGGAGGGACTGCATGTGCATCTTGGGTTTTGGTGACTGTCCCTGAGGAACACTATGAAGACAGAATTTTTGTTTTATTTACAGTAGCACCTCCATTTCTGAAAACGGCCCGTGGAATATAGTAAGTGCCCAGTAAATAAATGAATTTTTCTTTATATATATATATATATATATATATATATATATATACTTTTATTGGTGCATTGCAATTATACATCATAGTGAGGTTCAAAGCAATACAACATTCAGAGACCAGGAGAACAGTGGAAAGAGATGGGGAGGGGCAGGGAGGGGAAAATGAATTTTTCATGAGCAGGTCACTTGACAAATGTATAGATTGGGCAAAACGTAGGTTCATGGATGAGTTTTTGAGCAAAACTGAGACTCTCACCTTTATCCTTGGCTGGTCGTTTTACTGGGACGAGGAGACAGAGGACAGAGGAGGCTGGGCAGGTGGCATCCCTACTCTGCTGCACCGCTTTGAACGTCTTCTCCCCTTGGCCTCAGCATCCTTCCCACAAAGATGGCTGCCCTGAGATTCCAGCCCTGACCTCTCGGGCTCTGTGGTGGGGCAAACTGCTACCTGATCACCTTTATTTTTTCACTGCACCATAGGCCAAAGACAAGCACCATCCATCTTGCCTAAAGGTTTTGCCATTTTAGTCTGGAAACCCGAGGAGAAGTAGATTTCGTGAGAGTAAAGGCAAGCTTAATTTTTTATTATCTCCAGCTGATGGGTAGACTCTGCTTCCAGAAGCCAAAAGAAAAAGAAAGGGCTTTCCAGTGACAGGATAATTTGTCAGAAAGTTATGAGCGAGTCCAGCAAGGCTGTATAGGAAGTGTATATTGAACAATATGACACACTGGCTTCTAATTGCTGCTGCCTTTCTTATCAATAATACATGTTTTCAAAAAGCCTTCTGTTTGCATTTACACAATGGACTGTAACTACTGCAAAGGATCCATTAAGACCTATTTTAAAAAGTGCATTCGTAAAAAGTTGTCTAAATCTGCATTACAAGGCAGATTATGAAATTGCCTTGGGAGATGTTTGTTTCTAAAAGACAGGCCGTATCTGCTGGACTTGCCAACTGAGCCCCCTCCCTCCAGGGTGCCCTGTGAACCGGAAGGGCCTTCTCCCTGGCTCCAGATGATGGGCAGAGGCGCTGCCAGCTTCAGCAGTGCCCTCAGGCTGAGGACACATAGCAAAGCCCCCAGGAGCCCCGGTGGGCACAGGAACACGTCAACCCACCGCTCCCTAATGTGCAATTTCCAGGTCAGCTAAGCGGTCCACTGTGGCAGAGGGCTCTGGGATTCAGGGGCGGGGAACATGGAAGCTGGGTGTTTCAGTCAGCGCTGTCACTGCTGTAACCTAAAACACCTGCCAACCACACCTGGAGGAAGGAAGAGTTTCTTGCTCACAGTTCAGGAGGTTCAGCCCATGTTAGACCAGGTCGCGTTCTTGGAGCTCAGGGTGTGGCAGTGGGAAGCAGAAAGAGCAAGGGGAAGGGACGAGATATATAATCTTCGAGATTATATATACGAGATTATATATACGAGAGATTATATATAGGAGATATATATAAGATATATAATCTTCAAGGCCACACCTCCAGTGATCCACTTCCTCCAGCCACACCCTATCTCCCTCCCTTACCACCCAATAGATCTATTAATCCACAATGGACTTCTCCTCTGCGGAGATGCGAACCCTCATGCTTTTTGAATTGCCGATGCATGAACTCTTCTGGGGGACATCCTTGTTTGCTTGGGCAGGCCAGCCTGATGTTTGGCACAGAGGTGGGAGTTGCTAACTGCACAGCTGGGAAGACCAGAGGAGAGGGGAGTGGACAGTTTGGGCTGGCTTTCTCTTCTGCCCCAGCAACATTCACTAGCCTCTTTGACCTCCTGACTTCAGCGCATGGGAATAAATAACAATGACGAGGACAACACATCTGGCCTGCTGTGGGCCTGGGCGTCCGGCTCCACCCTTGAGCAACCTGGGGAAAAGGAATTCTGCTTTCCCACCCGGGCCCCAGACTCAGTGACACGTCAAGGTCACAATTCAGAGTCACCTGCAGCCTTCATGCCACGCCCCTGCCCAGACAGCTTCCCGGACAGGAGAGAAGCCTGGGAGAGGACTGGGAAGACACACCCACTGTCTGCAAGCCCGTCCATGCCTCATTCGGTTCTTATCCCCAAAACAACCCTGCCAGACAGGGACCACGGTGCTATGCCCATGGTACAGAGGGAGACACTGTGGTCCAGGAAGGCTGGAGAAGGTTCTGACTGCTGCTGATGCAGTCGGCCTGGTTCTGGCACTAGGGGAGAGGAACAGGATTCTTCCAAGACAAAGGGGAGGGGGAGGGGGAGGGGGAGGGGAAGAAATTTAGAAGAGAAAACCCAGGCTGGGAGGGGCGTATGGAAGGGTGAGCCAGGAAACAGATGAAGAGAGGTCAGCCCTGCAGAGGTGGGCCTGTCTGCCACAGGACCTCCAGTGGATAGGCATAGCTCCAGCCCAAATTGGCCCCAGAGAGGGTCTTATAGGCCAGGTTAAGGTCCTTTCTGCAAATACCCCTGTGGGCACCTGAGGCAGGTAGGCAGGTGAGACCTCCATAGAGTCAGGTAAAGTGTGTCGCTCTGCCACACCTTGTGAGCCCAAGCCTGGTGTCCTGTACACGGGTTAATGGGGATAGCATATTTAATGAGGGGTGGGCTGGCCTATCCGGGTGTCCGCAAAGCCAAATGGTGAGCAATGGCTTTCTTCTTGTAGCTGCCCTGGAAGGGGGTCAACAGCAGGGCCCAGGAAGCAAATTGAGGGGGACCAGTAGACTGGGCCTCACCTCAACACCCCACAGCGTCGCAGAGCGCAGTGGTAGGCAGATGGGGAAGGCAGCTCCAGAAGGCTGAGCTGGGCTCCTGGATTTATTTCCCCTTCTCACAAGACCCCAAGATTGGGCTTCCATCCCTGGGCTTGGCCTTCTCTGTGCCTCAGGATGTCCCCATGCCTGCCTGGCCCACAGTCCCAAAGCATCCGGCCTGCCTCCCACCCTGGCAGCAGCTTCTCCCCACGGAAAGCCTACCCTGGCCTGGACCTTTGTCCACACAGAGCCTGTGTCTACACAGAGCCTGTGCTGTGTCTGGTGGCTCCAGTGGACCTCACCTGCTCAAAAGTCACAGATGGCCACACAGGTTGTTCACCCACTGTCTCCTCAGAGCCACCAGAGGGAGACGCTACCTCAGCCCCCATTTGGAAGATGACAGAGACTTGTGCACAGTCACATGATGCTAAGAAGCAAAAATCCAGACTCAGGCCATATCACTCCAAAGGGGAAATCTGCACAAGAACTGCTTGGGGAGCTGTTTTTCTTTAGAAGATGTGGATTTGGCCTGGCGTGGCAGCACACACTTATAATCCCAGTACTTGGGAAGCTGAGACAGGAGGATCTGGGTTCGTGGCCAGCCTCAGGTACTTAGTGAAGCCCTCCACAACTTGGTGAGACCCTGTTTCAAAATAAAGGATAAAAATAGGGCTGGGGGTGTAGGTTGGAGGTAGAATGCCCCCCTGGGTTCAATCCCCGGTACCACCAAAAAAAAAAAAAAAAGAAGATGTGGATTTGGGGCTGGAGGTGGGGCTCAGAAGTTGAGCGCTTCCTAAGTTGTGCAAGGCTCTGAGTTTGATCCTGGCAACACACGCACACTCACACAAACACACACAAAGTGGGTTTTTATGGAGGTGTATACATAGGGACCTGAGGGTGGAGGCTAGCACCCGCCACACTGTGCTGTGCCCTCCTCCAGCTCCCAGAGCACCTGTGTCCTTCAACAGGGGTGGGAGCCAAGACGCCAGAGCCCAGTCCCAGGGAGACCTGGGCGAAACAAGGCTATCACTTACTAAGCAGTCACTATGTGCAGCCACCGGGCTCCGCCTTCAGAGGACTCTCTCTTTTTATTGTCACCCCTCCTTCCGAAAGCGAGCGAGAGAGATAGAGATAGGTGTGTGTTTACAGTTGGGGAAACCGAGGATCAAAGAAAGTCCAATAAGAGGTGTCAAGACACCAGGCACAATGGCGCATACTTGTAATCCCTGTACTTGGGAGGCTGAGACAGGAGGATCACAGGTTTGAAGCCAGCTTCAGCAACTTAGCAAGACCTGTTTCAAAGCTCTGGGGTGTAGTTCAGAAGTAGAGCACCCTTGGGTTCAACCCCCTGTACCACACATACATACACAGAGGTGTCAAGAAAGGGAGCCAGGTCCACAGCCCCCTGTGGACCCTCCCCTGCCTCCTGGATGAGAAGAGCAAGGGGCGGGACTTCCTGGGGGATCCCAGTCTAGCACAGCCTCTGACCTCCCACACTAGGACCTCAGGGCTGAGTGGCATCTTGAACAAATGCCCTCGGCCCAGTCAGGGTTGAGTCACCCCTCCCTAAGGTCCTGGTCACCAGGAGGCCCAGGGCTTCTCCTCTGCTCCCTCCTGGAGGCCCCTCTCTCTGGCTAGGTCCCAGGTCATGCCTTTGGGGAAAGGCATGTGCCCTAGCACATGTGTGTCCACATATGTGAACACAGGGGTATAAATGTACATATGTGTGCATGGGCCCCCCCCCAAACCTTCTCTGAAGGAGAGGGCAATGAGCCCACCATGATCCGGTGTCTACTCAGGACCCCCCACAGGTGAGGTGGGATGGGGGGGAGGGCCTGAGGGAGACCACGCAGATCCTTGAGCAGGCTAGAGCCAGGGTCACCTGCCTGGTGTCAGCCAAGGCCTGGCCAGGGTGGTCCCTGGGAGGGGTGGAGTCGGGCCAAACTATCCACTACTCTCTGCCTTCTCCGGGGAGGCAGCTGCAGGAGCCTGTGTAGACTAAGAGTCCCTCCAGCCTGGCTCTTCCCATCCCTGGGCACAGGCCTACATGTGCAGCCCCAGTAGCGACAGCTCCAAAGATGGGGCCTGTCGGCACCCCCACCCCGTGGTCCACGCCAGCTCCATAAGTGTGAGGGCCCAGGGCCCTAGGGCTGTACTGCAGGTAGAGCAGGATCCCGTGTCTGCAGGCCTGTGGCCTGGCAGCCCACACATCAGAGGCAGGCGGTGGACATCAGCTGGCCCAGCCCCAAGCCAGCCTCTGTCTTGGCAGCTGCCTGCAAGAGTGATTTCACTTTGACTTCATATCTGCAGAGTGAGGTGCGGGAGCCTTTTCAGCCCTGAGCTCAGCTAGGCAGAGGGCGGGGCGCTGCGCACAGCAGAGGGCGGGGCGCTGCGCACAGCAGAGGAAGAACACCCTAGCCCAGGTTCCTGGCACTCCCGCCCCGTGGCCTTCCATTCCTCTATCCCTCCAAAGGCAGCTGGGGGTTGGGGGAGAAGGGTGGACTTTTCCGGCAGGAGGGGGGTCTAGAACCCATACTCAACCTCACTCCAAGACCTCCATTTTGGATACAGAGGCGTCCCCTACTCAGGGTGAATGTGTTTGGGGGCATCATTTCTTTCTTTTTTTCTGGTACTGGGGATTGAACCCAGGGGCATTCTACTTCCGAGCTACACCCCCAGCCTTTTTTGTTTTGTTTTGTTTTGAAACCGGGTCTGGCTTACTGGGTTGCTGAGAGTCTCGCTAAGTTGCTGAAAGCTGGCCGCAAACCTGAGATCGTCCTATGTCAGCCCCCAAGAACTGGGATCACGGGCGCATGCCACCACGCCCCGCTACTTCTTGGCTGGGTGGGGTTCAATTCTTTGGGTCTCCTGCTTCTACTCAGCCCTGCAACCTGAGTTTTGTTTAGAGGCGGGCAGGCTATCCATCCTCCAAGGATCCCATTAGGCCACCAGCAGCAGGTCTCTGTGACAGGTGTACCTGAGCCACATTTCCGGTCTCATTGGCCGGACCGGTCCTGAGGATCACAAACTAGCTCTAGGCACCCCGTCCTCCCCATCAGAAGACACTGTGGACTAGAAGCCGGTCCCCCTGCCGCACCCCTTCTCCTGCCCGGCCTCCAGCGCTCCTCTGGTCCCAGAAGCTGCCGCGCTCCCCCTCCGAGAAAGGGCGCAGGGTGCGTGCGCCCCAGCGCAGAGCCCCGAGCACGGCCGCCCGCCTGGTCTCGGGGACCCTTAGGCGCTCTGGCAGCCGGTCGGCCAGACGCAGACTCCCCGCGAGCTGCGTGCCTTCTCCTTCTCGGGGCGGCGGGGAAGGGCGAGAGGTGGGGACCGCAAGAAGGCGCGCGGGGTGGCCAAGTGGCCGTGCGCGCAGGTCCGCGGATCCGGGCACTGACGGCCCCGCGCCCCCCGCGGCTACCTGGGCGCGGCCCGCAGCCCCCCCGGGGCCCCCCCAGCTCCCCCGAGCCCCCCCCGGCCCCCCAGCCCCGCCCCGGCCCCGCCCCGCCCCGCCCCGGCGCAGCCGCCCCGCTCAGTCCCGCGCCCCCAGCCCGGCGCGCAGCAGCGAGCGCGCCCGAGTCCGCCCTTCGCACCGCGCCCGCAGTGTCCGCCGCGCCCGGGCGGCATGGGGCGGCCGGACTGAGCTCTGCACCGCGCCCAGACCCGCTGCCCCCGCGGCCATGGCCCCGGCGACGTCCGGCGCCGCGGGGCTGCGGCTGCTGCTGCTGCTGTCGCTGCTCGGCGAGGGTGAGTCCTGCGGCGCGGGCCGCGCTCTGTGTCTGCGCTGCGCTGCGCTGCGGGCGCCGGCCGCGGCCCGGGGAGGAGGCGAGGGGGCCTGGCGGCGCTCGTGTCCAGCGCCCCGGCCGCAGCCGCGTCCCGGGCCCGGGCGGGTGGGTCTGGCCGCCGTTCGGGCACAGGCGGGAGCGGACGGGCCGGAGCCCCGGGCAGCCCGCAGCCGGCGCGGGGCGTTGTTTCTGCAGGAGCCCGCCGCTCCTGGTTTTCTTTTCTCGCTCCACTTGCGAGCGTTCTTCCTCCGGCTCCGTCGTCCCGGCCCTCCGAGGGGTGCGGAGACTTTGGTAGAAGGTTTCCCCTTGTGCGTCTCTCTGCCCTCGTCTTTAAAAGCCCGAAAGCCTGTGGTTTCTGGGGTGTCCTCCCTCCGGGGTCCACCGCGGTCCGAGCCCCACCCAGCAGCCCGCAGTCCTGCGGCGCTGCCCGGCAGGAGCACTTGGAGGGCGGCCTTTGGGGCTTAGGACGGCTCAGAGCAGACATTTACCTAGCGCCTTGACCACCTCGGGGGGGTGGGGTGGGGTAGGGGGTGCGCTGCGCGCTGTGGGATCCCGCCTTTGAGAACAGAAAAGGCCATAGTCACCCTGCCTCCCGCCCCAGGACCTGCACAGACTCGGGTTCACTGGCCTGCTGAAGGTTTCAAGGGTGCGTGTCCCCCACCCCGCCTCCTCTCCTCCAGGACAGCAGAGACTGAGGGAGAGTGAGAAGCAGGAGAAGCCCTTTCCTTCCATCGGGAAGAGTGGGGAATGGGGAATCTATTGCTGGGTTTGGGACTCTGGGTCACAGTGCTAGGCGCAGGGGGCTGTGCACCGGCAGGAGTAAACGCAGAGGTTACTACCGCAGTTCTGAAGCGCTCCTGCCACGCTGGGCTGCACCTTTGCAGCTGTGGGTGTGTGGTCAGTTGTGAGCTGGAAGCCCCAGCGCCAGGCAGCTTCAGCCTGGAGCCCAGCCAGGCTGCAGGGACCAGGCTTGGGGGGTCTAGCCTGTGGCACTTGGCAGGAATATAGGCAACTCTCCTTGCCAAGACCTCTGACCCACAGAGCTGGGCGGTCCTAGCTTCTCAATCCAGGGAACATGAAGGAGAGTCACCCACCCCTGACCCCTGGGATGACCAAGAAACCATCGTCAGTGGCACTGGGAGTAGAGTGGTGCCCCTACACCCAGGAGGAGACAACTGAGCCCTTTTTAAGACTTAATTTTATTGTTGCATTGTAATTATACACATAATGAGATTCACAGTGATACTTGGTGTTTTCCTCCCCATCCCACCCAGCTCTTCCCTCCCCACAGTAGTGATACCTTCCTCTATGAATGTAACATTATTTTATCTGTTTCCTTCCTCAAGCCTTCTTTCCCCCTCTTCTTCCCTCCCCCATCCAAGTCCCTTTTTTCCTGTTTTCTCTCTAGCTTCCACATTTGAGAGAAAACACATGACCCTTGACTTTCTGAGTCTGATCACATTTAGCTCAATGATCCATTTTCCTACAAATGACATAATCGTGTTCTTCTCGATGGCCAAGTAAAACCCCGTTGTGTGTATACATGACATCTCCTTTATTCATTCATCTGTGGATGGACACCTAGGTTGGTTCCATAGTTTGGCTGTCGTGAATTGTGCTGCGGTTATAAGCATGGGCATGCAAGGATCCGCATAGTACTCTTCACTTTAATTCCAATCAGAAAACAAGCAATTGAGCTGAATAGATGCTTCTCAGAAGAAGAAATACAAATGGCCAACAAATTATGAAAAAAAATGCTTAACATCATTAGCAGTTAGGGAGATGCAAATCAAAACTACACTGGGATTCTGTCTCCGGTTAGAGTGGCAATCATCAAGAACACAAACAATAGTAAACGCTGCCAAGGAGGTGGGGAATTAGGAACTCTTATACACTGTTGGTGGGATTGAAAATTAGTACAACCGTTCTGGAAATTAGCATGGAAGTCCCTCAAAAGACTAGTAACGAACCACCTTATGACGTGGCTAAGCTACTGCTCTGGATCTTCCCCGTCCGGCCCTTTGGAGAGGCTGCTGCAGGAGCACTTTACCAGAAGCAGCAGCCCTGATGCTGGCTGCCCATCCTTACTCTGGTCAGCGACTCCAGGCCGCCACTAGTACGCACCATCTAGGGAGCAGCTGGCCTCGGGCGCCCTCTTGCGGCTGCAGTGACCGAGCGGCCCCGCCTGTTGCCCTGAGGAGGAACCAGATCTGTGGAGGTGAGGGGACCTTCCTCAGGTCACACTCACAGCGGAGACACACTCCTGCCCTTTCTAACGAAGACGTGCTCACGAGGCCTCCCGCAGGGTACCTGACTCCCTTATGCTCCGCCTCACCCAGGTACACCCAGGGACTCCAGCCCTTTCCCTTCCACTTACACCAGGACCCCACAGGTGCACATGCTAGTGACGCACGACCCTCACCTCACAGACTCCTCCCCTGGCCTCTGCCTCTGAAAGGTCTATGTGGAGTTGCTGGCCTCTCACCGCTCAGCACAGGCATATCTCCCTGTCATACTGAGGACACAGTCCCAGCATCTGAGGCTCCCCTGCGTGTCCTGGGCTGAGCCGCCTCTGCCGTCTTCCTGGCCCGGCTCCTGGGCCCCACCTTGCTCAGCACCTCTGGCTGCAAAGAAGGACCTGCACTCTCCGCCCCTGGACCTCAATACCTTCTGCTCCCAGCACAAAGAGCCGGGAACCAAGACGTGGCAGGGCCCTCCCCAGGCTGTGCCTCCCCAGGGACCTGGGGGCCACGTCTACCTATACTACCAGGTGATTCCTTCAGAGTGGGCTCCCTCCGGGCCAAGGAGACACAGCTGCACCTTACTTCTCCCTCTTGAAGATGCGTCCCACCTGGCCGGCTCACCTGAGCCCTACCCTTTCTCCTCCACCCTGGGAGCTGCTGCGCCCCTAACTCTGGGCTGGGCCAGCTGGTGGGCTCCTGAGGGTGGAGCCTGAGTGCAGACAGCAAATGGGAAGTTTATTGAGCCCATTCACTAAATTGCCTTTATCCTGCAGAATTGCTTTAGGGACTGGCTAAGTAAATCACTGTTTCCTCAGTGGTGTGAAGAAAATGGGAAGCAGGCATGTAATGGGGTGCTAATGGCCTTTTAGCTAGGGGAGGAGAGGACTAATTAGAAATTATGGGATCTGTTGCATTGGAGCCTGGGGTGCCAAGGGGAAGGGAGGCCCGGAAACTGTCGCCTCCC
Organism: Glis glis; assembly: GCA_004027185.1. Classification (NCBI taxonomy): domain Eukaryota; kingdom Metazoa; phylum Chordata; class Mammalia; order Rodentia; family Gliridae; genus Glis; species Glis glis. The sequence continues at coordinate 57,637 of PVJS01002367.1, read as the reverse complement.
CTGGGGCTTTCCCCCTCTGCAGCCTGATAGAGGACCCCCAGGCCACCTTGTCTTAACTGGAGAAGGCAGATACCAGCTACCCACATGGGGGCTCACAGCAGGCACCTTGGTTTCATGCTACCTATTTGCTGGCTCACTTTGTCTTCCTGACAACCCCCTGAGCACTAAGCCTTGTTTTACCATTTCACAGGTGAGGAAACCGAGGTCCCCACAGCCTGTGGACTCTGGAGTCCATGGCTAACACTAAGGGAGCCCCTGCTCCTGTCTTTTGGCTTTCGGCAAGCCCCTTCTCTGGGCCAGTGCTGGTGGATACCAGGGCTGGGGCTGAGGAGGGGTCCTAGGAGAGGAAGTGACCCCAAGCCTGACCACCCATCGTAAGGCACCAACTCTGGGACTCCAAGTGACCTGCTCTGGGAGTCACTCATGGTGCCACTCTTAGATACCTGAGGCTGGGACCCCTCTGGGTCTTGGCAACGGTCTCAGAGGGACATGGCTTTAGCTGAGGTCAGAGAGTCCTGTGAGCTGGAACCAGCAGCCGGCGTGGCCCTGTCCACCAGCCCAGGGAGGGGGCAGTCAGGACACCCAGTATGTGGTCCTTACACCCAGCATCATGACAGCTGCTGTACTGAGGAGAGGGGTACTGGGGCAGGGAGACCAGGGGAAGAAAGCACCCTTTGGGGTACCCCGGAAGCAAGGGCAGGGAGTTGGAGAGGCAGCTGCCTTCCACCCTCGCATAGCACTTCCTTCCATCCTGGGCAGGTGGCCACATTTGCACTGGGTAAGTTCCCTTTCTGCAGAGGTGGGGAGGGCGCCTCCTGGTGGCGGGTTGGCTGCACCCCAGGTCCTGCCTGGCTGGGGATCTCAGCTTAGGCCTCTTCCCGTGCTCCTCCTCATCCTTGTTCCTGAAATTTTCTTTGCGCGACATAACAGTAAGCACAGAAGTGAGGAGTCCCCAAGGGAGAGAGCATCTGCTGCTCCAGGCTGCGGATGGACTTGGGGAGACCAGAGAAGGGCCCCCCCTGCTCTTGCAGGGAGAGGTGAGCTGCAGAGGAGACACTAAGCAGTTGGCTCATCTCAAGTCAGCATGATTTCAGCAGGCAGCAGAGCAGACCTGGTGCTGGGCCGCCAGGCAGGGAGGACACAGTAGTAGGGGCCCCGTCTCTGCGTTGTGGGGCTGTGCTCTGGGAATGCTTCGGCTCTTGGGGGACTGTGGAGTCGGCCTGACTGGTGCAGAGGTCTCTCTGAGGACATGAACCAGGTGCCACTCTCTCTCGGGCACTGAGCTTGGGTGGGTTGGAAGAGGCAAGAAGGTTCCAGGCTTCTCAGAGACCACTTCTGCCACTCCCCAGCCCAGAGCGGCAGGGGGGCTGTGTTGTGGGGTTCAGGGAGGGCTCCACCGCCCCTCAGAGCCTTGGGGAACAAGGCCCTCTCCTGACGCTGGGAGCCCCTGTGGACTGGGTCTTCTTCCTTCCTTCCACGCCAGGTCCTCCCACAGTCGACCTTCCCGGAGCTCTGGGACCATAGATGGGCTCTGAGCAGGCCTGGGCCCCCATCAAGCTCTGGTCTCACAGCTGTGTGACTGTGGGGTCCCCAGGGACCCCACTCCCCTCAACCCCCAAAGGCCTCAGGCTGTGAAGCCAGTGGATGCCCGAGCTGACTGCTAGGACCCTGCAAAGCGGGGTGGGGCCAGAGGAGGCAGCAGGGCACCTATTCCTGTAGCTCCTCACCTCCCGGAGTTGGTGGTGGGGTAGGTGACACCGAGGGACCTTGAGGACAGCTGTTCAGTCCCTGAGGAAAGCAGGTGGCTGGTCTTGAGCAAACACTAATATTTGCTTTTGCCTCAGGGGTGGTTCCACAAAGCACAGAGGTGTGGGCACTTGTGCAGAAAAGTTCCCTGTGCACCTGGGCAGGTGTCACTCACCTGGCGAGCTGCTGGTGCAGGCTTTCCTCCTTCACATCCCTGACTCCCAGTGGGACTGAGGCTCTGGGACCCGCGTAAGGTACACACCCGTGGCCCCGCAGGCCCAGGTCCTGGGGAAGGTGCACCCCTCTCCCAGGTGGGGTGCTGTAGGCCTGGGCCTAGGCTTCCCTAATGTGGAGTGCTGATGTCGCGATGCTGCAGAAGCCCAGGGCTCCTGGACGTGTCTAAGAGGCAGTGTGGCCCGGAGCAGGAGGCAGGGCAGCCTGGGCAGTGTTCATCAAAGCTGATTCCAGTTCCCCACACGTGCCTCTGTGATTCCAGAAAATTCTCACCTTGGTTCCAGAAAGGGAGTAAACCCAGCTTCCCATCAACTTTCTGCCTCTGAATTTGTGTGCCCAGGCATGTGCACAGGCCTGTCCAAGCTTCCAGGAGGGGGGCAAGGTGCATCCTGCACGCACTCCTGGGGGCCCCCAGACTTAAGCCCTGCTGCCCGGCTCCTCCAGGTGAGCCTCAATTCCCCGGGTTCTGGTCACCACAGCAGGGCCTGTGCTGGGGCAAGGGGGGAGTTGCAAATTATTACAGTTCTCCCTTTGAGGTTGAAATTCACATAACAAAATCAACCATTTTTGAGTGGACGACGAATGTAGTAGTGTTTGGCACATTCATTGTTGGGCAGCCGGCACCTCTTTGTAGTGCCAGGATAGTTCAGTCTTGTACCTGCTAAGCAGTTGCGCCCCCCACCGTCTATTTTGGATATTTTCTGTAAATGAACCATGTGTCTGGCTTCTTGTTTTCAGAGTTCTTCTACTTTGTAGCATGTGCCAGGATGTAGTTCCTTTTTAGGAGAGAATAAAATTCCTCTGTATGGACACACCACATGCATGTATCCATTCATCTGTCATGGACATTGGGGTGTTTTCCATTTTTTGACCATTAGGAACAATGTTGCTATGAATGCTGGTGCACAAGTATCTGTTTGAGACCTGTTTTCAGTTTTCTTAGGTACATACCCTTTTGTTTTGGGGTTTGAGGAACTGCTAAATAAATTGTTCTCCACAGTGCATCAGACCCACACAAAGATTACAATTTATCCATGTCCTCTCCCACATTCATTATTTTTGTGTGTGTACTAGGGGTTGAACCCAGAGGCATTCTACCTCTGAGCTACACCCCCAGCCCTATTTTATTTATTTTTTACTTTGAAATAGACTCTAAGATTCTGTGCACTGGTCTCAAACCTGCAATCCTCCTGTCTCAGCCCCTTAAGTACTGGGATGACAGGCATGTGCCACTGTGCTCAGTTTGCTGCTGCTGTTGTTTTTAAACTCTAGCCATCTTAGTGGGTACAAAGCATTGTCTCATTGTGCTTTGGGGTGAGCTAGGCTGAACATCTCTCTACCTGCTTACTGGCCAGTCGTGTGTCTTTGAAGAAGTCTCCGCAATGCTTTGACTGTTAATTTTGGGTGGCTCTGTCTCCTTGTGTAGCTCATGTTTTTAGTTGGGCGGCTGTCTCGTTGTGTAGTTCACTTTGATCTGTCATAGCTCCCCCAGCCATGGTTGAGAAGCTGCTTCACCTCGTGGCTCCTGAGCCCCACTCCATGGTGAAGAGGCTAAGGGTTCACCTGACGTCCTTGTGTGAGCTCCAAGTCACCGCTGCCCACTGGGAACCCGAGGTTCTCAGATGACCGGGACACAAAGGCCATGTTGTGCACAAATGACCCTTAAGTGTGGTTGTTGCAGCTGGTGTGGGAGAAGCTGATGCCCAGGAATGACGGGAAGGTGCTAGGTACCAGTGACACCCCCCTACCAGCCCTTGGCTCTGTGAGCGCCCAGGGCTGCCCTCTCTTCTCAGCCTCCATCCAGACTAAAAATAACCAGGCAGATTGGGGGTAAGTTGATTACCGTAATTGCAGCCGTGATGTCATGCCGCTGGCCCTGGAGCACTGTTCCAAAGATGTCAGTGCGCATGGAGGTAGTGGCCTCTCCTTCTGCATCCTGCGCTGGAGGCCAGCACAGGGGTGGGAAGGCCTTGATCCGGAGTGGTGAGGGGCTCTTGTGGACCCCAGCAGATCTGATTTGGGTCAGGAGTTGGAGGTGCCAGAGAACTGGCTTCCCATAGCAGGTGCTCAGTACCCAGGCTGCCCAAGGGGTTCCAGGGAAGAGGTCCTGACCCCTTTCACAGCTGGGGTGTGGTCAGAAAGGCTGATGCTGAGCCAGGACCCAGGACTCTGTGGCAAGGGTGTGGTGTGGGCCCACCCTACCCTGTCCTGCTGAAATCTCGCCTTGGATCTAGGCTTGTGTTGGCTTCATGGCCGGCAGCCTAGTGGTCCCACTCCCGTTCTGGGGCCATGTCCCTCAAGCCCCAGCAGCCACATAGGCCAGTGCCTACCCTAGTTTCCATCACACCCACTGTCCTGCCTCTGGGCCCCTGCTTGGGAAGTTTATTCCATGAATTCATATGGACTCAAAGAGGGCCAGAAAGCCGGGCGCCGTGGCCCACACCTGTAATACCAGGATTTGGGAGGCTGAGACTGGAGGATCACAGGTTCAAGGTCAGCCTCAGCGATTTAGTGAGGACTTCAGCAACTTAGCGAGACCCTCTTTTTTTTTTTTTTTTTTGCGGTACTGGCATTGAACCCAGGGGCATTCTACCTCCGAGCTACACCCCAGCCCTATTTTTATTCTTTATTTTGAAACAGGGTCTCACTAAGTTGCAGAGGGTCTCACTAAGTAGTTGAGGCTGGCCATGAACCTGCGATCCTCCTGTCTCAGCCTCCCAAGTACTGGGATTACAAGCGTGCACCACCACGCCTGGCTGTGAGACCCTGTTTCAAAATAAAATAGAACTGGGGTGTAGCTCAGAGGTAGAACACCCCTGAGTTCAAACCCCAGTAGCAAAACAAACAAACAAACAATGGAGATCCAGAATTTGAGCTTGGGGGGGCCTTTAGAAGCAGTTGCACCATTCATTTTGCAGATAGGGAAACTGAGGCTCTGAGGGAGATGTGAGTTGTGACTTGGTGCTGCAACCCTGCTTCTCCTGCCCCTTGCATGACCACTTGAGCCCTGGGGTTGGGCTCCTTTTGACTCCTGAAGTTGAAACCTTCAAGACTTGATAACAGGGCCCTGATGCCAGTGGGGTGCCCCCAGCACTGTTCTGCCCTGCTGTGCGGGGGGCCTCCGGGATCCCAGCTTGACCGGCCCCAAGCCCTTGGGTCAGAACCTGAGTTCTCAGAGGTTCCCTAGATTCCTTCCCTCCACATCCTCCATCAGAGCAGATGCTCCGGCCTCTTTGTGCCCCCTTCCCCAGAGAGAGCCCTGCTTCACTCAAGAGACAGCGGCCGCCCTCTCCTGGGGGCTGCAGCTTCTGGACACATCTGGATCAGAGGTTGGCCTTCCAGCTGCCTACCCCAACCCCGAGCACTGCCGGGGGCACTTGGGGACATGTTAGGCCCCGTCCCACTGAAGGAGTGCCTCTGGTGGGGACAGTACCCTCAAGGGCGCTCCCTCCCCCTCCCCCAAGGTGCGATTTTTGTGTAACTATCCACCTTCAGAGCAGCTCAGGCTCCATGTCCAACTGGGCAACATTTGTCTCCCGGGTGTTTGGTGGCACCAGAATCTAGCGAGGCTGGAGGAAGGGCCCTCCATTGCCTCCCCGGAGGGCAGGCCTTGCCTGAGCAAGCTCGCACCTGGTTCTGAGCCTTCAGCCCCGCTGTCCACTGTACTGAAATGTTAAAGAGCCAGTTGTGCAAGCAAGCTTCTAAGGTTATCTGCAGGCGCCATCTTCTTTCTCCTCCTCCTCCTCCTCCTTTCCTCCTCCTCCTCCTCTCCTTCTCCTTCTCCTCCTCCTCCTCCTCCTCCTCCTCCTCCTCCTCTTCCTCCTCTTCCTCCTCTTCCTCCTTCTCCTTCTCCTTCTCCTTCTCCTTATTCTTCTTCTTGTACTGGGGGTTGAACCCAGGGGCTTTCTACTTCTGAGCTATGCCTTACCCCTATTTAAAAAAAATTTTTTTTTTGAAACAGGGTCTTACTAAATTGCAGAGGGTTTTGCTAAGTTGCTGAGGCTGGTGGAGAACCTGCCTCCCAAGTACTGGGGTTACAGGCACAAGATGCTCAAGAGATGGGGTGGCCCTCTCCTGGGGGCTGCAGCTTCTGCTGTCCTCTCAGCCTGTGATGAGGACCCCACCACGCCTGGCCGCACCTGCCTTTTTGAGGAAGCTAGGGAAGGAGTGGGTGGTTCTTTACGGTGGCGCTTCCAGCCTGGCCCTGCAGGCAGGTGGGTGGGTAGCCTGGGGTCCCAGGTCTGGAGGCCTTGGCTTCTCCCTATGTGTGTACCCAGCTGTCACTGAGAAGAGGAGCCTGGGTCAGACTCTAGCTTATCCCAGCTCTGTGTGACCTTTTTCTGCCTAGTTTACCTCTATGAGACAGAACCCCCACAGTTCCTACCTCTGAGAAGCATTGTGGTTTGATGCACACGACGTGCTTAAAACAACACTGTAGAAATCTTGGTGAATGTCAGCAGAACTAGAAGGATGCTGGGCCAGGGGCTGTGGTACCCATCTGTAATCCCAGTACTTGGGAGGCTGAGACAGGAGGATTGTAGACTCAAGGCTAGCCTTGGCAATTTAGTGAGACCCTGTTTCAAAATTTAAAAAAAAGGGTTAGGGGTATAGCTCAGAGGTAGAAATGCTCTAGAGTTCAGTCCCCAGTACCACAGAAAAAGAAGGATGCTGGGATGGGGTGGAAAACTGAGCAGGACCATCTCTCAGCTCAAGGGGCTTGAGATATATGGGGTGAGCCAGTCATGGTAGCACATGACCATAATCCCAGTATTTGGGAGGCTGAGACAAGAGAATCACAAGTTCGAGGCCAGTCTCAGCAAATGTAATGAGACTCTTAGCAACTTAGTGAGACCCTGTTTCAAAATAAAAAATAGCTCAGAGGTAAAAGGCCCCCAGGTTCAATCCCTAGTGGCCCTGCCACCCCACACACACACGAGAGGGAGGGGGAGAGGACAAGAGAGAGGGAGAGGGAGGGAACGAGCAAGTGAGCTATGGGGTGGCAGTGGCTGATCTGTTTAAATTAGCATGTGGACATGCTGTGACTCCTGGTTTCCTGTTGGGTGCATGGAAGACAGCTGCCCAGTTTTAAGTCACCAGGGTCCTAGTCGGGGGTGTCTAATCTCACTTCACTAGGGCTGGCGCACAATACGGTTAGCCTGACTGCGGAGCACTAGAGAAAGCCCAGGAGCCACAGAGGCCTGGTGACCTGCACCCGGTCATCCGCAGGCCACTTGGGTGGCCATTCCTTTTCCAGCCAGGCTTGCCCCAGGAAGGAAATTAATTGTAACCTAAATTGGCAGTTTCCTTTGCATAGAAGCCGGAAGGAGCTGCCAGCGGGCCTGGTGATTAAGTCAGCAGCAGCTGGGAAATCACATTTGGGCAGGAGCGTCCATCATCTCCACGAGACCATTGCAGCTGGTCTGGGTGGGTGGCGGCCTCCCTGCACTCGGGGTGAAGCCGGGGGCCCGCGCCCTGGGAGCAGAAGGTTGGGCGTGTGTGCAGAGAACAGTCCTGGGGTGCTAGTCCCCCATGCTCAATTGATTCAGACCTTAGCCATATCCTGGACCCTCACCCACCCACAGTAGAGGGGATGTGAGGATGTGGGGTGTGTCAGGAGAGACCGCCTGCAGGCAGTTGTGCCCTGAGTGTTCCAGGTGAATTCTGGGTCTCCCTTTCCCAGAGCTGAGCAGGAAGAGTGATGTCTCTGTCCCGTAGGGGGCGCTCTTTGCACAGTGTGAGGTATGCTTGGGTGTGAAAGGACAGCAGTGCCTCCAGGCTGGGGCTGCCCTGCTGGCCAGGGCCCAGTAGAACAGGTGTCTGGGGAGATACCGCAACCCACACTGGGGGTCTAGACTGGAGGGATAATGTGGTAGAGCCTGAAGAGTCAGACTGTGCCAAGTCTTAGGGCTTTGGGTAGGAGCCCTGACTGCTGGATAGAACTCGCAGGAATAGGTGCATAGAGGATCCCAGAGCTCATCCCAGGAGCCCTGGCTGGCACCCTGTTGTAATGGGATGGCTGTTTGCCCTTGCCATGGGCCCAACCCAGACCAAGAAGGTCACTCAGCCTCCTGCTGCCACAGTGGCACGGGCTTCCTGCTGAGAGCTGCTGGCAGCATTTTGAAAAGAAGGAATGGAAGTGTGGGCCTGAGGATGAACCGCATGATGGTGACTAGTGTTCTTGTCTAGCACCGGGGAAATAGCTGGCAATTATCGAGCACTCAGTGTGTGCCCTAAGCTGTCCACCCATCTGCAGAGGCTAGTGTCTTCTCCATGGCTTTGCAGACAGAGGCCTGAACTCAGGGCACCAGGATTGGGATAAGCTGTCAGGCTTTCTACAAAGGTGACGCTGGTTTGTGAGTACAGCTGGACCAAGAGCCATGAGCCCGGGCTGTTGGCTCTCATGGACCATCAAGACACTAGAGCCTACCCCAGGCCTTTCCTTTACACCTTCTGTAGGCCAGGCATCAACAATAAACAAGACAGACTCAGTGCTGGCCCTGTGGGTCTTTACTGCTTGGCTCTCTTCCCACAGATAGTGTGGGCCAAATCGGGCAAAGTCTGTTTTTCACTTAGAAGGCCCCAGCATCATCCTCAGTCCCTGGCCCTCAGCCTGCTCCCGCTTGCTCCTCTCCACCCAAGGTTTCTGCCGGTTCAGGTACGTGGCACTGTGGCCCCCACTGGCCCGGGCCGGTCAGGCTTGTCCGAGGCTGTCGTGCCTCCACTGAGCAGGGAGACGGCAGGGAGGGTACACACAGCCCGTGGAGTCTGCTCTCTCTGGTCCCGTAGGGGACAGTGAGCACCCCAGTGTCGCCAGCCTTAGCGTCTACCACGTTCGTCTCTCCAGAAGCCAGGCACGCTCATGAGGGAAGCGTCCTGCCCGTGAGCGGGGACCTGTGAGTTCAGGAGCTGGCCACGTGTGTTTGTCTTTCCTGCCAGGCTGGGGACTGCCGGCATGGTTGCGCCCTTTGCTGCTGAAGGAAGCACTGGGGACCCACTAGCTGTCACTTCTCCCCAGGCGGGTGTGGCCTGGGGAATACAGGCTGGTTCTTTCCCTAGGGGGATTCAGGATCCTGCTGTCTAGAGGTAGAGCTGGGGGCTCCCCTGCAGGGCCCTCCTGCCACTTGCCAGGGCCAGTGCATGGTGTCAGGGTGTCCTCCTCTACCCCCTCGCTGCAGACCACGCACACACTCAGGGAGGCACTGGGCGCTGCAGAGGTCCTCTGGGGAATGGCTTCAGCTTCCTCAGCCTCAAAACTGGGCTAGTGAGGGACCCGGGAAGCTGTGATGTGAGCAAGGAAGAGAGGAGCTATGCCAGGGGCCAGGGCTGCAGAACACCTGTCTGGTTTATCCTCTGTTGTCATCCAACAAGTGGTACTTAAAGGAGTAGAAGCCACCGGGGTCAGAACCGGAGCAAAGGCTGGCTTGGGTGCTGGGCCCAGTGGTGCATGCCTGTAATCCCAGCAGTGGAGAGTCTGAGACAGGAAGATTGCAGGTTCGAGGCCAGCCTCAGAAACTTAACGAGGTCCTCAGCAACTTAGCAAAATCAAAAATAAAAAGGGCTGGTGGTGGGGAGGTAGCTCAGCGATAGAATGCCCCTGGGTACAATCCTCAGTACCAAAAAATAAATAAATAAATAAAACTGGACAACATAACAAAAATCCCATCTCAAAAAAAAGTTAAATCGTATTTTTCACTGTGTTGATATATGACACATATAATAATTGTATTCCTTCTCATTACATTTATTTCCTTCTCTTGATTTTAAGTTAAAACAAAGACACTTTCTTGCTGCCCCCAGCACTGTATGCTTGCCACCTGCAGGGACAGGGGGCCACCTGAAGCCCACAGCAATGACTGTGGCTGACACTTGTCAGGAGTGAGGCCGCCGCCTCTGTGGCTCCCCGGCCCCTCAGACCCTGGCACCTAGGCTTGGCGCAGGTGGGCAGGTCCCCCTTCGCCTGCCTGCCTGCCATGGTGTTGTGAATGACCAGTAGCCAAGGTGGGAATTGCAGCAGGACCCAGCGTGACCGGCGTTTACCTGAGTGTGGTGGGTGGCCAGGGAGCAGGTGAGATACCAGATGGGCTGAGAACTTAGGGCTTCTGCTTGGCCTCAGTTCTAGCTAAAGTGTTAGCTGTGGACACTTGTTTAAGATTGGGATCCCCTGCACCAGGCACGGTGGCTCACGCCTGTAATCCCAGTACTTGGGAGGCTGAGACAGGAGGATCACCGGTTTGAGGCCACCTGCAGCCACTTAGTGAGACCCTCAGCAACTTAGCTAGACCTGGTTTCAAAAATAAAACAAATAAAAGAGGGTGGGGAGTGTAGCTTGGAGGTAGAATGCCCCTGGGATCAATCCCCGGTATGACAAAAAATAGACATATTTTTTAAGGGCTAGGGGTATAGATCAGAGATAGAATGCCCCTAGATTTGATCCCTAGTACCAAAACACACACACACACACACACACACACACACACACACACACACACCTGGGATCCCCCTGCAAGACATCAAAAACACAGGCAACAAAAGAAAAAAAAAACAGAGGAATTGAACTACATTAAAAATAAAAGTTTAGCCAGGCGTGGTAACACATGCCTGTAATCCCAGTACTTAGGAGGCTGAGACAGGAGGATCACAGGTTCAAGACCAGCCTCAGCACCATAGTGCGACTCTAAGCAAACTAGCAAGACCCTGTCTCAAAAACAAAAAAGGGCTGGGGGTATGGCTTGGAAGTAGAATGCTCCTGGGTTCAATCCCCAGTACCACACACACACAAAAAAAAAAAAAGAAAGAAGGAAGAAAAGAAGGGAGGGAGGGAAGGAGGGAAGGAGGGTAGGAAGGAAGGTAGGAAGGAAGGAAGGAAGGAAGGAAGGAAGATATATATTTTTTCCTATTTTTTTTTGTGTGTACATGTGTATGGGGTACTGGGGCTTGAACCCAGGGGCATCCTACCTCTGAGCTTCTACAGGGTCTTGCTAAGTTGCTGAGGTTGGACTCAAACCTGCGATCCTCCTGTCTCAGCCTCTCAAGTACTGTGACTACAGGCATGCACCACCACACCAGGCTGAGATGTTTTTATACCTATGTTCACAGCAGCATTTATTCACAGTAGCCCAAAGCAATCCACATGACCATGAATGAATCAAATGTGGTACATATGGTACTTACCATGGAATACGATTCAGCCTTAAGAGGAAGGGAATTCCGATGCACAGGTGAACCTTGAGGACATTACACAGGATGAAATGAGCCAGCCACAAGACAATACTGTGATTCTTGTCATAGGAGCTTTCTAGAGGGGTCAAATTCATAGAGAAAATCGAATGGTGGTTTCCAGGGGTGAGAGGGAAGAAGGCGTCGATGTTCGATGTTTAATGGGGACCAAGTTTCAGTCCTGCAAAATGAAAGTCCTGTAGATGACGGTGGTGATGGTTGTGTGAGGATGTCAGCGTACTTCATGCCACCAAACTCTACACTTAGAAGCGACTAAGATGATCGATTTTTGCTAGGTATGTTTTACCACAATTTAAAATAAATTTTCAAAGCTTGGGTTCTCATCATGCACTCCTCCAAATTTATCACGTGCAATAGATCTGTGCATTTTTTTTCCTAAAGGCAAAATTTAAGATTATAGTCTTGTGCAAAGCAGCCAGCAGCTGGACCCCACCTCCATGCACGAGCTCTCAGTCACCAGTAAATCGTGCCCTGGGCTGCAGGTGAGCCTGCGGCTTGTTTGCTCAGCCTTGGCTGCTGGCGTCATGGAGACCCTGGTGCCCTGGAAAACAGTGTGAATGCACAAGGGGCGTGCGCACGGTGCTGTCCAGCTGCTGACTGCCCACCTGGGGGATCCAGGGTCACCCACCTCCCCGGCCCCTGCTGCTCTCTTGCTGGTGCTGACCATTCCCCCAGCGTGCCCAGCTGCCTCGCGTCTTGGCCATGAAACCATGTCTTTATAGTTTGCTTATTCGTGGCCTCACCTGTTGGCTCTTCCATTCATTTCTTCACTCTCTCATAGGTGGGGGTTGGAGGACTTGGCTGGAAGGTGAGCTTGGAGAGAGTGGAGAGGAGACGACTTGGGGGTGGACATGGCCCAGTCTCAGGGCCCTGGAGAGGTTTTTTATTCTGCAAGTAGCAGACAGGTTAATGCAGGCCACCATCTAGAAGTGCCATGACCGCCTGCCCTGGCCGATCTGTGGCAGGTGGGCTGTGGGGCTGCGAGTGGCCTGGGCAGCAGCTCACTGTGCAGGGAGGGAGCATGATGGCTTGGGCTGCGGGCAGCCGAGGGCATTCAAGGGCTGGTGTGGAGGCTGGAGGAGGAAGGACTCTGGGGGTTCAGGCATGTGGACTGGATGACAGGTGGGTAGTACTGTGGTGGGGGTGTGGCAGAATGTGGGAGAAAGCAGCTCATCCTCCAAGCCAGACTGAGGTGTAGGTGTGAATAGAGCATGGCCGTGTGCCGCTGGCTGGGGACGAGGTCAGGGCTGAGCATGGGAACTCCGGGCCATGAGCATAGAGGGCACTTAAAGGGATAAGCAGCTGTTTTTTGGGGAAGAATATGGATAGAGATCGGGGAGTTGCCAACATCTAGAGGTTAGGCCCATGGTACATGTCCATTTTTGTTACTATAATGGGATACCTGAGGCAGGCTTCTTTATAAAAAGAGATATCTTTGGCTCACAGTTATAGAGGTGTATGATCAAGAGGCCACATCTGGTAATAGTATTTATTTATTTTCATGGAATTGGGGATTGAACCCAGGAAACACTCTACCTCTGAGCTATATCCCCAGCCCTATTTTATTTTATTTTTTAAACTTAATTTTATTTTATATGTGTGTGTTACTGGGGATTGAGCCCAGGGGCATTCTGCCTCTTAGCTACACCCCCAGCCCTGTTTTATTTTTATTTTGAAATAGCGTCTCGCTAGGTTGATAAGAATCTCACTACTTGCTGAGGCTGCCCTCGAACCTGCGACCCTCCTGTCTCACCCTCCCAAGTACTGGGATTACAAGTGCATGCCACCACTTTTTTTTTATTTTGAAACAGGGTCTCACTAAGTAACCTCACGCATTAACCTTGAACCTGCGAGCCTTCTGTCTCAGCCTCCGGAGTACTGGGAATACAGGCAAGCAGCACCAGTCCCTCTTGGTGATGGTCTTCTTGCTGGTAGAGTCCCATGGTGACACAGTGCCTGTGTCTGCCTGTCTGGTCTCTTTTTATAAAGCCCCCAGGATTCAGCCTTGGGGCCTCCACCTTAATGACTGCATCTTACCCTGATCACCGCCCAAAGGCCTCACCTCTAAACACCATAGTCAGATTGTTTATACCCACTTAACACCCCACAGTGGGGTTTAAATTTCAACACGAGCAGCCTTGGGTGGCCATATCCAGGTGGTAGCAGCCAGAGAGGAGGAGGAGAGGAGGAGGAGAGGAGGAGGAGGCAGTCAGTGGAGGGTGGTGCTGGAGAACATGGAGCTGCTCGAGGAACTAGCAAACACCAGGTGAGCCAGGTGCGCTCGGCAGAAGCAGTCAGGGCGGATTGAGAGGAAATACCTGTCCACTCAGAGTTCTTCTGCCCAGCAGAAAACAAGCAAGCAAGCAAACAAACAAAAAGAAAAAACCCCACAAGACAAGAAATGTGAGTTGCAGGCTCCTGAGAGGGAGGGACAGGCATGCCGCCCACTGTCCGGTTTAGTTGGGCCGTGACTTATGAGTGCCCATTCAGTGTAGATTCGTCTGTAATATGTACATTTATTTATCATTTTTAGTATACTTTTATTGGTGCATTGTAATTACACATGAGGTTTAGTGTGATAGAAACATACATGCACTCAGCACCGGTGTATTTATCTCCAGACCCCACCCCACTCCCTCCTCCTCCCCATTCATAGTATTGAAATTTGTATTGATGCTTCATGGATGTACACAGGATTGTTTGAACTGTTTCCTTCATAGGTTCTTCCCTCCCCCCCCTTCCTTCCCAAATCTCCTTCCATTGTCCTACTGGTCTTTCTCTTCATTTATCTGAAGTCCCTTTTGTTTCCCAATTTCTCTGTAGAGTCCACATAGGAGAGAAAACATACGACCCTTTGCTTCTTTTCTAAAATTAATTTTTTTTTGCGGTACTGGGGATTGAACCCAGGGGTGTTCTACCTCCACGCTACGCCCCCGGCCCCATTTTTTTTATACTTTATTTTGAAACCGGGTCTCACGAAGTTGTGGAGGGCCTCACTAAGTAGAGAGAGAGAGAGAGAGAGAGAGAGCGAGCTGAGGCTGGCCGCGAACCCGGATCCTCTGGTCTCCGCCTCCCAAAGTACTGGGATTACAAGCGTGCGCCACCACGCCCGGCTAAAATTAATTATTTTATTAGTGCATTGCAATATCCATCATAGTGAGGTTCAACGTGATAGAAACATCCGTGCTCACGGCTCTTCACAGCTCTTGCTGTTTCCTTCCACCTCCCAGCCGCTCCCCCTCCTCTCTCCCACCGGCCGGTGAGTGGGTAGTGATGCCTTCACATATTGCCATCGTATTATTTGAACTGTTTCCTTCCTCAGTCCTCCCTCTTCCCTTCCCCAGCTCCTTCCCCCTTCCACTCTTCTACTGGTCTCTCTCCTCATTCATCTGAAGTCCCTTATGTTTCCTTTCTTCTCTCTGGCTTCCACTTGTGAGAGAGAACACATGACCCTTGACTTTCTGAGACTGGCCGATCTCACTTAGCATAATGTTCTCTAGTTCCACCCATTTTCCTGCAGAGGACGTCATTTTGTTCTTTGTGACTGAGTAGAATTCCATGCCATGTTTCCTTTATCCATTCCTCTGTTGACGGACACCTGGATTGGTTCCATAATTTGTTGTGAATTGTGCCGCTGCAGCCATGGGCATGCACGTACCGCCGTAGTATATATGCTTTGTGTATGTCAAATGTTCTACCATAGTAAAGAGAAGCCAGGAATGGGGAGTGAGGGGCCAGTGGCGCAGCTGGTCACATTCTGAGAGGGTGGCCTAGCTCTGGGCAAGTGGGCCCCACAGGGACAGCCGGCCTTTGGGGAGGAGCTGCTGGGGTCTGTTTCCCATTCCCAGGAAGTCAGCTGCATTAGAAAATGTTTTTTAAGGATCATAATAAAACTGCCTCCTCTGTCACCTGTGTGTGACTGTGGGAGGGCCTGCCCTGCCCAGACGCAGGGCCGCGTCTCATCCACAGGGTCCCTGGGTCCTGCTGTCTTTGCAGGGGGTTTTGCCCTTTCTTGGGATCCTGAATGCCAGCTTTCATGTGACCATCCCGGGGAGAGTTTTAGTTGTCTGGGGCTACGTTGTATTTCTGCATGCGGTGGCCACATTCCACAGTACAACCTCACTGTGCCCCTCAGAGTAGCAGACCATGGCGTCAACAGGATTGGCCTGCCCAGGTCTGCACCAGAGTCCCAGAGCAAGGGACCAGGGCGCCAGCAGGATTGGCCTGCCCAGGTCTGCACCACATCCCCACAGTGTGCGGTCAGGGAGCCTCAGGAGGGCCAGTGTGGTTCCCAATGGGCAGCGGGACCCGGGGCACTAGTGATGCTCAGCCCCTGCCTCGGGCAGCCCAGTCAGCTTGACGGGGGTGGACAGGGAGGGGGCCGTGCTTACTACATCTGCACGGAGTGTGCAAAAGGATGTGCATGAGAGTGGGGGAGTAACAGTGTGCAAATATCTACTCCTGAGGGATGTGAGTGTGCAACTGTGAGTGTGTGCTTTGGGACACAAGTGTGCGACCGTGTGAGAGGTTACATGTGCTAGAGCAGGACCCTTCATGTGCATGCTTGGTTGTGAGGGCAAGCATGAAACAGTGGTGCGATGGTCTGCGTGCGAGAGAGGGTAAGAGAACACATGTGTGATGTGTCAGCCTGGGTCTGAGCAGGGGACAGGCCCACGTAGTGACTGGAACAGGAGTTTAGCCAAAAGTCCTAGGCTCTGGTGAAGAGTGGCTGAAGGCATCACCGAGCTTGCGGAAGGGGCGCCCTCCCCAGCTGGGGTGTCGCAGGGTCAGGGCTTACCCTGGAGGTGCACAGGGAACCAAGACTGGCTGGTACCCAGAAAGACCCACATTTGGGGGTTGTGGGAAGCTGATCGCCAGGCTTGGGCACAGGCTGCAAAGATACCAAGGGTGCTTTGGGCACGTGGCTGGGGTGGAGCATCTGGCTGTCCCCACACCCCTGCCCCGCTGGCTGCCCAGCAGCAGAGGCCACAAAGGCGCAAGGAGCGCGCATCGCACTGTCCACTCAGGAGCACGCTTCGGGTCTGGCACGGGCCTGAGAATGTGCATACAGGGACAAAGTATGGGACAAGGCGTGTGCACACTTGCGTGTGTATGCGTGTGGGAGGAGGAAGCTCAGGACAGGTTCCGTTTGCATCCAAACACAAATGAATTCAACATTCTAGGCGAGTGTGGGGTGTTGGAAATGGTCTCTTCAGGCTGAAAAGCAGGTTCACAGTAAAAGCAAAGCCATGGTTGGGTGCCTGTGCTCGGGGGGAGACCATCAGTGCTGCTCGGCAGACACCCGGCCGAGTTTACCCATGAAGGCTGCCGGGCTCTGTCCCAGCAGCGCACGGGACGACACGATGAAATAAATGCTCTTGAGACTTTATTCCTGATCTCAAAGAAGTGAGAGGGGAGAAGGCAAGAGAGCCAAACTCCCCGAACAAAGCTCAGCTCTTCCTTTGATGACAGGTTTACAGAATTCGGGCTGGGTCATCACATCATTAATTGTCTCTGGCTAAGGAGTGGAGCATTGGGTTAGGAAAGCTTTAGAAGAGAAGTTGTTATCTGGCAGTTTTTGCAAGAGCGGCAGAGGCTGCGTCTCCAGCAACCTCCTTAGGCGGTCTTCCACCTTCAGCAAAGCAAGCGACAGGTGTAGTCAAACAGGAGGAAACAGCTTAGATAGTGAAGGGGCTCAAGAGAGGCAGTCTCTGCCAAAGCAAGCAAGAAGCTAGAAATCCTTAAGCCAGTATTTTTTAGACTTAGAACAGTTTCCCACAGAAGGCGATTTTGAAGGAAGCAACACCCCAAGATGAGGCCTGCTCTTGACCACACCCGAGGGCTCTCAGCACGGGCCAGGCAGCCTTCTGGGCAGAAAGGTGGCAGCCAGGAGAGGCAGTAGCCGGTAGACCCTGGGCCTTCCAGCGGGCCCAGCATCTGGCCTTGCCCGACTTCCAGCCGTTGCTTCCTTAGTTGAACGCAGAGCCTCCAGGTGTGCCCAGCTGTCTGACACTGGTTGGCCGGCGCTCCTCCCAGCCTCCGTGTTCCTGTCTGTGAGATGGAGCTGAGAGCTCATGAGCCTACGGTGAGAGGCCAGTAGCAACACATGTACCGTACAGAGGCGAGGGCCTGCCTCCCCTGCCCCGGCTATTCCTCCTGTCCCCAGTGCTCCCTTCTCTGGTCCACAGATGGAGAAGCTGAGACCTGGAGGAGGCCAGTGCTCTGCACACACCACGCAGCCCCTGACAGCGAACATCGATGGCCCTCCCAGCTTCCTGCTACAGTGGACTGTGTCACTTGTGGGGCCCCTCGTTCTAGAATCATGCAGAATTTCAAGACAGTGATAACAGACTGTGCACCCCCGAGGCGGGCCCTGCACCTGCTTCCTCCATTCCCCATTCAGACCATGTGTTTTCAACTAGAAGTGTCTGTGATGAGCAGAAATGTGATAGCCGCCGTGGCCTGCCTCGGGGACTACCTGGGAGGCATTCGAAGTGCATTTAAGACTTTGTTTGCAATCAGCACCCAACCCACAGGTCCCTTCTGGCAGCAGGGAGACAGGTCCCACGGAGGCGAGGGTGGGCAGGACCCGGTCTCTGCGCACATGCGGCCTTTGTGCGGGGCCTGGGAGCATGGCCCATCTGCCTCGCAGCCTCTCCTGCTGTGGCGTGAGCACTCATGGAGTCTTCGCAGGGCTCCCAGGTTGAATCTGTGCGTATGGTGGCCCGTGCACTGCGTGTTCTGCAGCCTCAGGCATCTCAGAGCCGAGTGCCACCAGCTGTCCTTTCCCCGTACCTGCCCTGTGGCCGGGTCACTCGCTTGTATCGGGGAGCAGGGAGGGGCTGCCGCAGCTCTCTGAGCTGCCCACCTCTCCTTCCTGCCCCGTGGGCTTCTGTGGGGAGGCTTTGTCCCCCCGGGCACTCGGCCACGTGGGGCAGCTCCTGCTGTAGTCCCCCGGTGAGACTCCTGGAAGGTAGGGTCAGGGTGCTGCCTCCTGTGGCCCCCTAGCTGCCCCTGTCCCACCGCCAGAGGCTGCAGGGGCAGGAAGGCTGGGGTTCAGCCTGGCTCAGGTGCAAGCCCTGCTCCCCAGAAGTCCCAGCCCCCTCCCTCCACCAGGGGGAAGGGACCCAGCTCTGCTAGGCCTCTCCAGAGACAGCTCTCCTGGGGAGAGGCTTTCCATGGACGACTTTCCCTCCATCTTTCGTTGTGGCCGGAGCATCTATGCAGCCCCACCCTGAGCAGGACCAGATGCAGGCTTGCGTCCTGGAGATTGGCCCTGAGATGCGTCCCACAGCGCAAGAACCCTCTTCTGTGCTTGCTCCTCACCACTTCAGAAACCCACACCGTCTGGCCTGTTCTAGTTGCCTCGCTCCAGTTGGCGCTTGATTGTCTCCCCTAAATCCTGGGGAGAGGGGACCGGGCAGCAGGGCCACATCCCCTGCTGGGGCCTGGGAGGGCGGCTACGGCCAGGGAAGCAGGACCAACCCAGGTGGACTGAACTGATTAAAGGATACGTGCAGGGGTAGGGTTTTTAGTGTCTGCTTTGTGTGTTGGTAATTTTTGTACATTATAGAGTTATTCCCAGGTTTTTAATGGGGTTCTGTGTCTATTTACCAATCTCTAAAAATTCTTACTATTTTTATTGTGGAAAAATACACATGACTTTAAGTTGACCATCTTAAACCATTTCAAAGTGTGCAGTTCATTAGCTGCTGGCTCCTTCCTTTTTAAGGCTGAATAATATTCCACTGCGTATACTGTAGGTACCACGTTTTGTTTATCTATTCATCTACACTTGGGGGTTGCTTCCACCTTTTGGCTATTGTGAATACTGTTGCTGTGAACATGGTGTACAAATCTCTCTTTGAGCTGGGCGTGGTGGCGCACGCTTGTAATCCCAGTACTTTGGGAGGCAGAGACCGGAGGATCCGGGTTCGAGGCCAGCCTCAGCTCTCTCTCTGTCTCTCTCTCTCTACTTAGTGAGGCCCTCCGCAACTTCGTGAGACCCAGTTTCAAAATAAAGTATAAAAAATAGGGCCGGGGGTGTAGCGCGGAGGTAGAACACTCCTGGGTTCAATCCCTGGTACCGCAAAAAAAAAAAAAAAAAATCTCTTTGAGATCCAGCTTCCAATTCTTTGGAATTGCTGAGTCCTGTGGTAATTTTATGTTTACTATTTGGAGGAATTGCCATACTATTTTCCACAGCTACTGTACCATCTCCTACTGTGTAAGAAGACTTTTATTATGAGAATTATTGGAAATACCCCACATCAGCGGCATATGCGGTGAGCTCCATGGTGGACTCACCCAGCCACCGCAGAGTCAGCGTCCCAGTTTCTCCATGGCTTTATGCCTCCGTCCCCTCTGTGGTTAGTGTTTTTGGGTTTTTTTAAGTAAAATTTGCACAGGTAGAAGCTGGCCATGGTGGCACACACCTGTATTCCAGTACTTGGGAGGTTGAGACAGAAAGATCTCAGGTTCGAGGCCAGCCTCAGCAATTTAGTGAGACCCTGTCTCAAAATAAAAAATAAGAAAGGACTGGGCATATAACTCCGAGGTAGAGTGGCCCCGGGCTCAATACCTAGTACAAAAAAAAAAAAAAAAAAGATTCACATACAAAAAAAGATTCACTACTTTCTTGTGAGGTTCTCCTTTGTTTCTGTTGACTGCTACCTGTCCTGCTTGGTGACTTGGGCTGGTTTATTTAGAAACCCGTGCCGGTCACTCCTTCCTGTGACTCAGGTGTGCATGAAGCTTGGGAAATTGAAAATAACTTTGCAGATGTTCTATCTTTCCTCCTCTTTGTCCTTCTTTCCCTTCTCCTGTTTAATGTAGTGCAATTTCAGTCCAAGTTTAGCTATACAAATAATTCTGTTGATGTTCTTCAGACCTGAGGTGAGAAATTCCTGCTAAGATCAGAATTTCTTTTCTTTCTTTGTTGTGGTGGTGGTACTGGGGATTGAACCCAGGGACAGTCTACCTCCAAGCTACTCCCCCAGCCCGATTTTTTTGTTTTGAAACAGGGTCTTGCTAGGTTGCTGAGAGTCTCACTGTGTTGCTGAGGTTGGGCTTAAACCTGTGATCCTCCTGTCTGAGCCTCTCAAGTACTGGGATTACAGGTGTGTGCCACTACACCCAGCTATCAGAATCCAAATCAATTATTTTTTTTTAATCCACAAAGAAGCTCTTCTTCACCCTGCCCCCCTCACATGCTTCCCTGCTTCCTGCAGCCCCTCTGGGCCTCTACTTCTCGAGGGATGCTTACTGGGAGCAGCTGTATGTGGACCAGCCGACAGGCACACCCCTGCTCTACGTCCACGCCCTGCGGGACTCCCTGGAGGAGGTGCCCAGTTTCCGCCTGGGCCAGTACCTATTTGGCGTCTACCGCACACGGCTGCATGAGAATGACTGGATCGGCATCCAGGAGGACACTGGCCTTCTCTACCTCAACCGGAGCGTGGACCGCAGCTGCTGGGAGAAGCTCAGCATCCGCAGTAAGCGAGCAGCCCAGCACCCGCCCCACCGCTGCCTCGTCCTCCAGCCACCCTCCCCAGGGCCCCTGGGTAAAGGGCCAGGTGAGGCTGGCACCCTGTCTCCAGCCTTCCAGGGAGCCACACAGTTTGATGGCCCTCCCTAAGGCTGTTGGGAGCTGACAGATGCAAGTGGACACCTCCCATGGGGTGCCCTCTCCACACGGGACCTAGAGGCCTTTTCCAGTGAGGTTAACAAAGAGGTCGTGAAGGAGGCATTCGGAGGGGCTAGAAAGATTCTGAGGACAGGGCTGAGCTGACACCTAGAACTTGTGGGAGAAGCGGCATTCCCAGGAAGCCTGTCTTCCCACTGGGCCTGGCCGCGTGTCCAGGGAGGGCAGCGGAGCAGGAGACCCGGCATTCGCATAGACCAGGGGTCAGAGCCGGCATTGTTGAGCCACGCGTGACCTTGGCCCCTGTGTGGGGTGGGGGGGTCAGAGCACAGTGGTTAAGCACCCCGTGGATCCCACCTTCCTTCCGAGCAGCGCCTCCACGTCGCAGCCTCGCTCCGTCCTCAGTAGCCGATCCTCTGACCACGTGCCGCGAGCAGGGTGGAGTGTGCGGCCGGTCTTCCCACTGGAGGAGGCGGGAGGATCAAGGTGGCCTGGATGGCCCCGGGAGGAGCCTGATCTGAGACTGGCCTTGGCTCCACACACACTCAGCGTCATCTTCCTCCCACGCCCCCAGTGAAAGCTTGGGGAACGAGACCCCGAGTGGGGACGAGGGTGGGATTTGCCACCGGCCTGCGTTTGCTCAGAGCCTTGAGCTGTCCACGTCTCGGCACTGCTGGGCCCAGGCAGGAAAGAAACCACACAGCAATCTGAACAGGGAAAGTTTAGGTAAAGAATTATTAACCTGCCCAGGTGCGGTGGCGCATGCCTGTAATCCCAGTACTTGGGAGGCTGAGACAGGAAGATCGCAGGTTCAAGTCCAGTCTAAGCCGCTTAGACCGCCCCCAGCAACTTAATGAGACCTTTTTTCAAAGTAAAAAATAAGTAAATGAAAAACGCTGGAGGTGTAGCTCAGAGGTAGAATGCCCTGGGTTTAATTATCCCCCCCCCCAAAAAAATCCCAGTACAAATAAATAAATAAATTTATTAAAGTCCAACAAGGGATTGGAGCAATGAAGGACAGGCTAATGACATTAGAATCAGAGAGAACTCTGAAGAATAGGAAGAACAGATGTGAGGAGTAGCCACCCACTGAGAGCTGAGAGCGCCCAGGAAGAGCCCCAGCCTCACTGAGACCCCGATAGCAAGTTGGTGCGGTGCCTTGGTAGAACTTGCTAGAAATCCCCCCTCTAAGTGCTGGGGAAGTCTGTCCCCAGGATGTGTCTGTGACAAAACCAGCTGGGGAACTACATGGTGGCCAGGGAGTGCTGCTGGCCACCCCCCCCTCACAGGAGCCAGCCTGAGAAGCTGCCCCCACAGAGAGGAACTGGGGGATGTCAGACCCAGGGCTCAGGACACCTGAGAAGGTGCTGACCCGAGACCTGAGTCGCAAGAGAGGTGGGCATGGGGCAGTGGTGCTCAGGTCTCAGGACCCTGCAGCAGGGATAGGAGGGGACAGCCGGGGCTGGAGAGCCCAGCAGAGAGCCCCCGGGACCAGTGAAACAGTGAACCCCGGAGCCTGTCCCCCCGCCCCGCGCCACGCCCCAGGGGCCTGCCTTCTTCTCTCCCTGCAGATGGCGGCTTCCCCCTGCTCACCGTCTTCCTCCAGGTCTTCCTGTGGCCCACTTCCCTGCGCGAGAACGAGTGCCAGTGGCCAGGCTGCGCCCGTGTGTACTTCTCCTTTGTCAACACCTCCTTCCCAGCTTGCAGCTCCCTGACAGCCCAGGAACTCTGTTTCCCTGAGACAAGCCTCTCCTTCCGCATCCGGGAGAACAGGCCCCCCGGCACCTTCCACCAGTTCCGCCTGCTGCCCGTGCAGTTCCTCTGCCCAAACATCAGTGTGGCCTACAGGCTCCTGGAAGGTGGGTACCAGCCTCTCTGCATGGCATGCTAGCTGCCACCATGCAAGCCCTTGACATGAGCCATCGGGTTTCCTTTTTACCACTGTTTAATATTCCAGAAATGTCTCTTGGGTGCCTGCCACAGGCCAAATGCTATTGTAGGAGCTAAGGATGCAATTGTGAATAGGCTGGCATCCTGCCTGCCGTGAGCATCCGTTTCTTCGAGGGATGGAGCCCACGCATGTGCCAAGGAAATCGGGTGGCCTCTTGGAGGAGAGAGGTGGGAGGGACCGTCAGGAGGTTGGAGAGTGCCGAGTGGCTGGAGACCGCCATTTTCAGCCGGTGGTCAGGGCAGGGGGCATTGAGCACAGGTGAGTCAGGGCCCTGTGTGGCTTCAGTGCAGAGCAGAGGCCGATGAGGGCAGGGTTGTTCCAGATCTGGGAGCAACTTTTAGGGCTCTGCACCCCTGAGGGACATGGGGAGCCATGGAAGGCTTGTGGGGAAGGGGTTGACAGGACTTGACCTACCTTTAAAAGGATTAGTCAGTCTCCTGTGTGGGGCATGCCTGGGGGTTGGAGGTGTAGAATGGAAGTAGGGAGACAGCTGGAAGGCTTCAGGAGAACCCCTGAGCCAGAGGATGGGGCTGGGTGAGGCTGGAAGCCACCGGGCATGAGAAGGAGGCAGCCCCCGAACACCTTGCTGGAGAGCCAGCGGGATCTTTCCCTGGGCTGGAAGCGGGCATCCAACATGGTTCCAGGGATTGATTGCCCTGAGCAACAGTGAGGGCAGCGGCCTTGCCAGGAGCTGGAGCTGGGGAGGCAGGGCTGACGGCGCAGGCGTGGGGCAAAGCAGCGGAGCAGACACACACAGCTGCCATTCAACCGCTTTGAGGAGCTGGGGCTCAGAGGGAGTCCCCAGGGCTGCCCTGCCAGTAAGCATAGCCTGGGTTCACACCAGCTTCAGCACACACACACGGGTGGCACTCATGAAAACCTGAACAAAGGAATACATGCCATCATGCACACTCCCTCAGCGTGCCATCCTCCCCGGGGTAGGGTAGATGTCCTTGACCCAGACGACTGGCCATGCGAGGGTATGTGTGCTGCCCTTTCTTGAAAACAATCGCAAGATTTGATTTTGCTTGGCATGTTTTTGTAATGATAAAGAGAGTGAAGCCAGGCTTGGTGGTGCACTCGTTTAATCCCAGCACTTGGGAGGCTGCGACAGGAGAATCACAAGTTCAAGGCCAGCCTCAGCAACTCAAGGAGGCCCTCAGCAACTTCACTGAGACCCTATTTCGAAATAAAAATAGGGCTGGGGGTGTAGCTTGGAGGTAGAATGCCCCTGGTTCAATCTCCAGTACCAAAAAAGACACGGAGCAAAAGATGGTCTGTGAGGCATTTCCCACAGGTGTGATTCTCGCTCAACATGATGTGCGGTTGTGAGTGGAAGGCAGTGTGTGTGCCTTGCCCTCCCCGTGGCTGGCTGTGGCGGCCACAGTGTTGACCTCCAGGTGACTCTTGGTGGCCTGCAGCAGCAGTTCCCCTCTTCTGGGCTGTTCCAGGAGCACTGGCTGAAAAAAGTGTTCTGGTTCCTGACCCTCCCTGCAGCCTGCTGGGTCACCAGAGAGCTCCCAGTGGGTGCCTGGAGCAGGCTCTGCAGCACCATCAGCCCACCTGCTGGGGAGGAAGCTGAGCCCCCATCCCACAGCCCGGAGGGGTAGAGCAGGCACACACACCACCATGCATTGGAAACATCAGATTGCACATTAAATGTCCACTGGGGTTTTCAAGTGGTAGAACTGTGGATTTATTGCTCACATTTTCTAAAATGAGCAAATGTTACTTACCTAATTTAAAAAACTGCTAACATTTTTGTTTTCTTTTTAACTGATTTTTATGAGTGCATTGTAATTGCGCATTATAGTGAGATTCACAGTGATACATTCATACATGTGCACAACACGGCTTAGTCAGTTTCCTTCCCATGCCTCCCTCCTCCTCCACCTCCTCCCCCATAGGGGGTCATCGTGAGAGTCAAAGTGGTATACGCACACATGCACGTAATATTTAGTCTGTTTCCTTCCCCACATCACCCCTTTCCCTCCCTCCCTTCTTCCCTCAGTCCCCTTCTACTTCTCTCTGTCCTTGGTATCTTTCCAAAAGAATTAAAGTCAGGATAGTACAGTGATACTTGCTTACCCATGTTGATAGCAGAATTCACAATAGGCAAATTATGGCACCAACCTAGGTGTCTGTCAACAGATGAATGGATAAAGAAAATGTGGTCTATACACATGATAAGAGTTTTACTCAGCCACAAAGAAAACCAAAATGATGTCCTTCGCAGGAAAATGGATGGAACTGGAGGACATCACACTAAGATCAGCCAGACTCAGAAAGTCAAGGGTTGCCTGTTTTCTCTCATGTGGAAGCTAGAGAGAAAATAAGAAAGAAATACTAACATTAAAAAAAAAAGCCCAGGCTGTGGGGAGAGCTAGCCAGGCCCATTCCAGGGGTAGACTGGGAGGCTGGAGGTGGGGGTGTGTCCCAGACCCACCCTCCCTGGGTATTCAGGGGAGAGGACCCCTGCACCAGTCTTTCCCGCCAGCATGAGTGAGGGCCACGGCAACAGAATATAAAAGCACAAGGCACTGCAGATCTGGGCTTGAGTGCTGGGCTCAGTCCCCCTGTGGAGCTAGGAAGGGGACCCATGAAACGCCACCCCCGCTAGCATGCACCTGCGGCCCCAGAGCGCCCTCCCATTCTGCAGCTTCCCGTGGGCCCCCGAGGAAGACGACTCACTCTGTCCTGTCTGCTCCGTGCTCAGGTGAGGGTCTGCCCTTCCGCTGCACCCCGGACAGCATGGAGGTGAGCACCCGCTGGGCCCTGGACCGCGAGCTGCAGGAGAAGTACCAGCTGGTGGCAGAGTGCACTGTGCGCGCCGGTGCACGGGAGGAGACGGTGATGGTGCCCTTCCTCGTGACCGTGTACGATGAAGACGACTCGCCGCCCACTCTCCCGGGGGGCGTGGACACCGCCTACGCCGTGGTCCAGTTCAAGAGGAAGGAGGTGCGTGCGCATGCCCGCGTCTGTCATCCTGTCGAGCGTCTCTGTTCGGGGTCTCATCTGCAGTTTACTCCTTAGTCTGTCTAGCCATCCAGTCCCGGGTCTGCCCATCGGTCTGTTTGTCCCTCCACCCGTCCGTCCGGGCTCTCTGACTGCAGAGGCGGGGGAGGGGGCGCACCTTGGCTCACCTGTGCCATGCAGGCTCGCGGGGAGAAGCCGGGCTGGAGACTGGCAGGCGGGCTCGCCCCGCCCCGTCCTGCCGCGCGGGCGCAGCGCGGCTGCCCCCTGCTGGCGGCGGGCGGTCCTGCAGCCGCGGTGCCGCGGGAGCGAGGGCGCGGTGGGATCCCTCCATGGTGGGGCACTGCAGGTGTAAGTCTAGTAGGGCGGGGAGAGGAAAGCGCGTCCTGTGGGAAGGGTGTGTGGTCTTAGTTGGGCAGCCTTGGGGTAACCGCATAGAGCTTAAGGGACAGATCCGAGGTGCTCCCTGGCTTGCTCACCAGGCTTCCCAGCCTGGTGTAGAGATGCTGGGTGGGGGAGTGCACGTGTCAGTGTAGCGCTGAGATGACTGCGCCTCATGCACCGGCTGCAGCTTCCTCAGCTGAGGGGAGGGGAGGGGACAGTGCTCCTTGTGCACCGTGGGGACCTGTGGTGGGACCTGTCAGCACAGCACCTGGGCACCTGCTCCTGATGGGAAGTCTGTAAACACCTCTCTCGTCTGCTGCACAGGTGAGGATAGTGGCCCAGGGGAGGTGACTGCCCCCAGGTCAGTCTGTCCCCAGTGGCCCTGGCAGCGCCCCCCGGCCCTCCTCTGGGCAGTGCTGGGTCGCCTGCTCTGACCAGCACTCTGCCTCCCACAGGGCACCGTGGTGAGCACGCTGCGTGTCTTCGATGCGGATGTGGTGCCAGCGTCAGGGGAGCTTGTGAGGCGGTACACCCACACCATCCTCTCCGGGGACCCCTGGGCCCAGCAGGCCTTCCGCCTGGAGCATTCACCCAACGAGACCTCCACCTCCACCCAGGCCAACAGCAGCTCCGTGAGGGCCACTGTGCACGACTACAGTAAGGGGGCGGGACCGAGCTCCCCCACACATACTGACACACACACCACACTACGTGCAGACACACACATACCATGTAGAGACACCATACACCACACACCCTGTGTACACACCACACCACGTGTGCACACACACCATGTGTAGACACCACACAGTGCATAGACACATGATACAGACACCAACGCCACACACACCTCATATACACACCACACACACCACACTGCATGCACACACACCATACATAGACACCAATGCCACACACCTCATATATACACCACACACCCTGTGTACATACACACCATATGTAGACACTACACATACAAACACCACACACACATCCTATGCATACACTACACTGCACACGTACACATACCATACTGAGACACCACACCCCACATGCACACCCATACACACCACACCACATGCATACACGCACATAAACCAGACAACACTGTATGCACACACACATACACTACATGTAGACATAACACACCACACCCACCACATGCACACATACCAGACAGATGCCACATACCCCACACATACCTCATATGCTCACCGTGCACCGCACATACCACACCATGCATACAGATACCACACACCATGCACACTTAATACATATACCACACCACAAACACACATACCATAGATACCACACACCTCATATACCCCACATACACACCACACACACACTGTGCACACACCACACACCCTATACACATGCCACATGTACACTTATACAACCACACTGCACGTGCACACACGACCTACATAGACACCACACACCACACATACACCCCATACACACACATACATATTATGTACATACTGTATGCATACTATGCACAAACTACTGTGTGCCACATACACCACATACTCATCACATAAACAGCACACACATCTTCACAACACAATACTCCATACAAACACAACACATGTTCTATTGTACACAAATGCTCCACACACAGACCTCTCTTAGACACACCACATATACATGAGCACTCACACATAACTAATATACATGTAACACTCTGTAAATGCACATGTAACACACATACCATGCACATACCACACACTCACTGGACACATACATCTTACGCACACACACATTCTCATTACACACACACAGGGTGCCCCAGCTGAGAGGGTTTGGGCTCCTGGCTCGGCAGGGTGGCCAACTTCTCAACACTGATTTAAATTTAAGGCCGACTCTCAGGCCTCCTGCCTCACTGTGTGTGACAGCAGGTGTGTGTGTACGTGTGTGCGGGGCTGCGTGTCTGGGAGGAGGTGTGCTGTGCATGGCCCGGGGGTCGTTCTGCACCACAGTGGCTCACTCGTCATCATCTTGCCCCCTCCACCACCACCAGAGTTGGTCCTCAACCAGAGCCTGAACATCTCAGAGAGCCGTGTCCTGCAGCTGGACGTGCTGGTCAACGACTCGGACTTCCAGGGCCCGGGAACAGGTGTCCTCTTCCTCCACTTCAACGTGTCCGTGCTGCCTGTCAGCCTGCGCCTGCCTGGCGCCTATTCCTTCTCTGTGAGCAAGAGGGCCCGCCGTTTTGCCCAGGTGAGCCCACGTGGCTGCCTGCCTAGGCTCAGGAAGCCCCCAGGGTGGGGACTCTGTTGAGCAGATTGAAGGCAGGACTGGGGGTTGCGATGCCCCCTCCATAGCCCACCCAGTCCGGAGTAGCCCCGGTACAGCCATGGGTACAGGAAAGCAGTGGCCTGGGAGAGCTCACTATTTTTGCCTCCTCCTTTCTTTGTATCTTTTTTTGGTACTGAGAATTGAACCTGGGGGCATCCTACCTCCAAGTTACACCCCCAGCCCTATTTATTTTTTATTTTGAAACATAGTCTCCCTTGGTTACAGAGGCTGGTCTCGAACCTCGGAGCCTCCTGTCTCAGCCTCCAAAGTACTAGGATTACAGCATGTGCCCCAATGCCCAGCCCTTTCTTTGTATCTTTCAAACACTTTTCTGTACTACTAGAAGAGCGATGCTGAGTAAACTTATGTGTGCTGACTTGGAAAGATGTTCCCAGTGGGTTATTAGGTGAAAACAGTGGTTTGCAAAAACGTTGGTCTTGGTGACTGCATTTGTGGGAAAGCAAATCTTCACGGAGAATCTGCAAGCTCATGGACTCCTCGCACCCTCTGAGCCAGTCCGCTCACTACTTTCCATAAGGCTGTTGGCTAGAGACCTTATATTGGACTTGTATTTGCCATTGGTAACTAATGATAGGAAATGGGGAAATAAAAGTGACAAATCTTCATTAAAGAAGATGAAGAAGCCAGGCACAGGGGTCCACGCCTGTAATCACAGTTACTTAGGAGGCTGGGACAAGAGGATTTGCAGATTCGGGGCCAGCCTCTGGAATTTAGGCAGGCCCTCAGCAACTTAGGCAGGCCCTCAGCAACTTAGCGAGACCTGGTTTCAAAATAAACAAAAAGGGCCGGGAATAGCCAGATGTGGTGGCACACACCTGTAATCCCAGTACTTGGGAGCCTGAGACAGGAGGATTGCAGGTTCAAGGACAGCCTCAGCAAGTAGTGAGACTCTCATCAACCTAGCAAGACCCTGGTTCAAAATAAAAATAAAACTGGACTAGGTGTGTAGCTTAGTCGTAGAATACCCCTAGGTTCAATCCCTGGTACCACAAAAAAGGGGGCCTGGGGGTATAGCTCAGAAGTAGAACACCCCTGGTACCAATCCCCAGTACCAAAAAGAAGAAAATGAAGAACAGGGAGCAACTGCCCCCCACACCACCACAGTGCTGAGCATTTTGATGCCGCTCTCCTGAATGTTGCTCTTAACCACTTTTTAGGTTTGCTTGTAATCCCAAGTGCACGTGACTTAACGCGCCACTCTCCCCAGGGGAGCAGCACGTGGGTGTGTCCTCTTCAGAACCTTGTGTTCAGGGCCATTTCCTTTTGTCCCAGTGTCTTCCCAGTCTCTGCAGGTGATTCCGTGCCTTATCAGCTCCTGCCAGCAACCTGGGTCCTGCACACAAGGGACCCCACCCTCGGACACCTCCGAGTTCCCTGAGCTGCCACCCAGCCCGGGCCTTTCATGGAGGAGGGGTCAGGGATGGGGTCTCAAAGAGGGCCTCCTATATCTGTCAGACTCAGGAGATGACAGGGCCTGGGTCCCTGTCCAGCCTCAGACTCACCGTGGTTCCTCATTCCCACCCCACTTTTTAAAAGTGTGTGTTGAGGTCAGGGACCATGGACAATCGGGGGCCACATGACAGGGTGTGAGGATGTTCTGCAGGGGAAGCAAGGGGCAGGAGGCAGGCAGGCGCCAGGCTCTGCCCTGGGCCTTAGAGGGCCAACCTCTCCCTGGCCCCGCCCTGCCCTGCACTGGCCACTTCCACAGTTCTCAGCCTCTCGATACTGCAGCCCTAGCTCTTAACCCCTGTGACTACCAGGGAAAAGTTCAGCCACTCAGCTCCAGGGCCTGGTGCCCTGGGAAGAAGAGGCCCCTCTCCCAGAGTCCCAGAGAGGTCCCTTGGCCTCGTGTGGAACATTTGGCCTCGCTGCATTAGTTGTGTGGCTGGGGGAAGTGCCCAGGACCAGGGACAGCCAGCGACTTGGTGGCCTGAGCAGACCTGGGCAGGGCAGGGCCGAGGAGGTGGGCAGATCTGCGGGTTCGGGGGAGCAGAGGGATACAGTGTCGGGATGACTTCCATGCTCCTGAGCTGGTGGGTTCGGGGGGCATTCGGGGACATGGGCTGCCCGGGGGCCTCTCCAGCCACTCAGCTCAGGGGTTCCTCTGCCCCCGCCCAGGTTGGGAAAGTCTATGTGGAAAACTACCAGGAGTTTACCGGCATCCACATCCACTACAAGCTGCAGCCCTCCAGCACCAACTGTAGCACCCTGGGGGTGGCCACCTCAGCTGAGGACACCTCGGGGACCCTGTTTGTAAATGACACGGAGAGCCTGCGGCGGCCCGAGTGTGCTGAGCTCCAGTACACCGTGGTGGCTACTGACCGACAGACGCACATGCAGGCCCAGGCCCCGCTGCTCCTCACGGTGGAGGGGACATGTGAGTGCCAGCGCCAGGGAAGGATGGGGGGCAGGGGCCTGCTGTGCCTCACCTGAGATGGTCTCCGGGAGCCCGAGTCTCCTTCCCTGCAAACGAGGAGAAGACGCCCCACATGGCCCAGCTGAAAGGAGGTCGGGGGGAAGTGTGGGCCACCTTAACGCAGTGACCTCACAGTGTGTGGCTTCGGCTTCCCTCACCACCCGCGGCCCTGGCCTTGGGGCTGCCAGATAAGAAACGGGGCCCTGGTTACGTTAGAGCTTCAGGTAAACAGTAAGCAACTTACTGGCACCAGGCAAGCACCCCTAATCCGAAAATCTAAAATCAGAGATGCTCCAAAATCGGAAGCTTTTTAATCCCCAACAGGATGCCACAAGTGGAAAGCTCCGCTCTCGGCCTTGTGGCAAGTCACAGTTGAAACACTGTGAATGCCCTGAAAATGCCACCCAAGGTGAACCTTGGGCTGTGCAGACAGGTACATGGGAAACGTAAATGAATTTCATGTTTCATCCCCAGGATACCTTGTTATATATGTATGCAAATAATTCCAAACAGCCGTGGTGGAGCATGCCTCTAATCCCAGTACTTGGGAAGCTAAGACAGGAGGATTGCAGGTTTGAGACCAGCCTCAGCAACTTAGCAAGACCCTCAGCAACTCAATGAGACCCTCAGTGACTTAATGAGACCCTGTTTCAAAACAAAAAAGGTCTAGGGGTAAACGTACTTTGGAGAGGTGTTCATCGTTTATCTGAAACTCATGTACTGGCCCTCACGTGCTCCCGTCCTTACCCCTCCCCTGCAGGAGCTTCCCGCACCTGTGGCCCTAGTGCCCCCCCCCTCTGGCACCAGTGCCCTTGGGTCACCCCAGACCCCCCAGGCTCCACTCCTCTTCTGTGGGTGCTGGCTGGATGTAGGGGCCCCCTGTAACCCTGATTTGTTTGCCACCCCCAGACGTGGCTGAGGAGGCAGGCTGCCCCTTGTCCTGTGCAGTCAGCAAGAGACGGTCGGAGTGTGAGGAGTGTGGTGGCCTGGGCTCTCCGACAGGCCGGTGTGAATGGAGGCAGGGAGATGGCAAAGGTAGGCTCTGGGAGCCCGAGGCTGGCAGGGGTGAGGGTGGCAGACGGCATGGGGCCCTGCAGGTCCCGCTGACTCTGAGTGACCCGTGACCCTCGTCTGCTCCCAGCCACCTTGTGTGGCTTCACCACGCCAGAGGGAGGGCATGGTGCGGGCCCTGAGGGCCCTTGCCAGCCCGGAACTATGAGTACCAAGGGCTGGATTCATTCTGGCTTGGGAAGTTCTGGGCCAAACGTGGGATGTTCAAGGGACAAAGTGACCAGAGGACACAACCCTGGGCAGGAGGGGCCGTCATCTGCCTCACTGTGAGTGTGTCCACCCCCGTGAAGGTCCTGCTCACGGTGCGGCCTCGAGAGGGTCCCGGCCGCATCTGGCCTCCTGGATGGAAGGTAGCAGCCCAGGACTGCCTGGCCCTGGGGACCCCCACCCCAGTGCCCCTCAGGAGTGCTCTCGCTGGTGGCCAAGGCTTGCGTAGGCTGTGGTGGAGCCTGACCAGGGCGCACTTCTCCCGCCCGGGGTGACGGCCTGCCGTGTCGTGTCACAGGAATCACCAGGAACTTCTCCACCTGCTCCCCCAGCACCAGGACCTGCCCTGACGGCCACTGTGATGCCGTGGAGAGCCGGGACACCAACATCTGCCCCCAGGACTGCCTCCGTAAGCCGCCTGCCCAGCCCACACTGGTGGCTCGTTGATGTGCCAGGGACTGGTGGGGTGGAGGGGGCCAGCAGTCGGGCGGCCTGGGGTCCCCCTTTGTGCAGACAGAGGGCCTGTGACCATAGGTTCAATGCATTGAGCTCGGCCAGGGTGTGGCTCTGTGGTAGATGCCTGCTGAGCATACATGAGGCCCTGGGTTCCATCCCCAGCACCACACCGAAAAAGAAAAGCTTAGCTGGGTGCAGTGGCCCACACCTGTAAACACGGTACTTGGGAGACTGAAACAGGAGGATCACAGGTTCAGGGCCAGCCTCAGTAATGAGGTGAGGCCCTCAGTAACTTAGTGAAACCCTGTTTCAAAATAAGAAAATGAAAAGGGCTGGGGGTGTATCTTGGAGGTAGAATGCCCCTGATTCCAGTCCCCAGTACAGAAAAAAAAAAAAACAAATGAAAAGAAAAGCATATTACAGTAGTTTGAGCACGATGTGTCAAGCTGAGCCCTCTCCTAACATTTCATTTGAACAAGGGGCCCTGCCCCCCCCCACATACACGCACAACTGTGGCTCATGGTGGCCTGACTCCTGGGGCCGCAGCCCTGCATCCTGCTGGCTGCTGGAGCCCACCTTCCCTTCCGGCTCCCTGTCTACCCCTTTCTGCTTCTGGAAAGTGACCACATACAGTATTTTCTGCGACCTCAGCCAGGGCCCTGGGCAAGCTGGGTTCCTCCCCTCCCTCCGTGGCCAGGGGGCCACGTGGCAGTGTGGCTGGCCTCTGCCCAGGTGAGCAGGCTTCCGAGCCGCCGCCTGCACTGGGCCCAAGCGTGTTGACTCATGTGAGGTGGGGTTGTGGACCTCCCTGTCTGGGGGCCCTGGGTTGTCAGGCCACGCCGGAGGCTGAACAGGCTGCGTCTGTCCTCAGGGGGCAGCATTGTTGGGGGGCACGAGCCCGGGGAGCGCCGGGGCATTAAGGCTGGCTACGGCACCTGCAACTGCTTCCCCGAGGAAAAGAAGTGCTTCTGTGAGCCAGAGGACAGCCAGGGTGAGTGGGACTGGCCCTGCCCAGGGCTCTGCACACTGCTCAGCCCCAGAGTGGGCTTCGAACAGCACTTCTGAGGTCCCAGCAAGGGGGGAGATTGCAGGGAAGCAAGTGAACCCCACGGGCCTCCCTCTGGGCCTCCATTTCCCCATTGGAACAGCCCTGGAGAGGTGTTGGGGACCCTTACATGGTTCTTCTGGTCCAAGTTCTCTGGTGAAGGATGGGACAGAAAAGCAGTTCTTCCTCCAGGTAGCTTGCTTCTTGGCCAGGCTGTCCCTGTGCAGGGCCCCCACTGGCTGGCTGGGACCCACCTTCCCCGCCAGGAGCAGCAGGTGGCGGTCGGAGGCACAGGCCGCACCGACCACGCCAGGGTACTGTCCTTATTAGCCAGGGACAGCTTCCTGGTATTTGAGGTATTACAGGGCCCTTGGCCCTCCACCTTCAGGCCTTTATTCCTCTTCTGCCTTTCTATAAAGAAAATTCCAGCCGGGCATGGCAGCGCACGCTTGTAATCCCAGTACTTGGGAGGCTGAGACCGGAGGATCGCAGGTTCGCGGCCAGCCTCAGCTACTTAGTGAGGCAGGTTCGTGGTCAGCCTCAGCTACTTAGTGAGGCAGGTTCGCGGTCAGCCTCAGCTACTTAGTGAGGCCCTCCGCAACTTAGCGAGACCCTGTTTCAAAATAAAGAACAAAAAATAGGGCTGGAAGGTATAACCCAGAAGTAGAGTGCCCCTGGGTTCAATCCCCAGTACCACAAAAAAAAAAGAAAGAAAATTCCAAAGACATTTGAAACAGAGGAAACCCTTGACCTCTCCGCCAGTCCTCCAGAGCCGACTGTCACACTGCCTCTGCTCTGTGACCTTGGCAGGCTTCTTAACCTCTCTGTGCCTCCCTCTCCAACCATGAGAGGGTAGCAGCAGTCTAGGGGAGGGAGCACATGCTCACACTTGCCATGGTGCCCGGCCACAGGCCCGCTGTGTGACGAGCTGTGCCGCACGGTGATCGCCGCGGCCGTTCTCTTCTCCTTCATCGTCTCGGTCCTGCTGTCCACCTTCTGCATCCACCGCTACCACAAGCACGCCCACAAGCCGCCCATCGCCTCAGCTGAGATGACCTTCTGCCGGCCAGCCCAGGCCTTCCCGGTCAGCTACTCTTCGTCCAGTGCCCGCCGGCCCTCACTGGACTCCATGGAGAACCAGGTCTCCGTCGATACCTTCAAGATCCCGGTGAGGAGCTGGGCCTGGTGGCGCACACCTGTAATCTCAGTGCATGGGAGGCTGGAGCAGGGGGGGGTCACAGGCTTGAGGCCAGCCTCAGCAACTTAGCAAGACCCTGTCTCAAATAAAAAAATGAAGTAGAACACCCCTGGCCCCGGTAAACAAACACACACACGCTGTGAGACAGATGCAGGTACCAGCTGATGGCTGCTGACTTAGAAGGGCTGGGACATTGGCCATGACATTGGCCATGAGGGGTTCCGGGAGGGCGGACTGGGCTGCACCTGGCAGGGAAGCTGGGAGCAGAGACTGCGGGCCACCCTGAGGAGTTCATTCTCCCCGCGGGAGCCCTGGTGGTAGGAGTCTACTTCCATTTCTACAGCAGCTCTGCTGGGAAGTCCCGGGGCCACTGGCAGAGGTAGGGCCGTGGTGAGGCGCTGTCCTTCCAGGCCAGAAGCAGCAGAAGGGGGAGGCCCTGAGGGTGGGGAGGAGCGTACCAGCCAGAGCCCGCCGGTGCCGGTGCCCACTTCTCTGGGTGGCCTGGCCCAGGGGCCAGCATGCGCTCAAAGCCAGATTGCTGACCAGGCTCCCGGGGCCTCCTGTGAGCGGCCTCTGCCCTTTCCTGCCAGGTGCTCCTCCTCTTCTGCATCCTGCTGGCAGGTATCGGAGGAGCTGGAAGCTTAACCAGCTTTGGGAACAGTGAGGAAAGTGCTCGGAGCCGAGGGTGTGTGAACAGAGTGGACTTGGGCAGGCAGTGCCGGGCTGGACGCCTCTGTGGGAGCCTCCCTCTGGGCAGGAACTCGGCAGGCTTTCCTCGTCCTGCAGCAGGGCTCCGGGATAAGCCTCAGAGGCCTGCAGAGACTGGCCAGTGTGTGTGTGGCCAGTGCTCCTGAGGATGGAGATGCACCCCCCTCGCTGAGTCCCCTCTGTTGCCAGCCTGACCAGGTCTTAGCTGTGTGACGGAATGGCCTCAGTGTCCTCCTGTATAAAACGGAGAGAATGATTTTCTCACAGCTGATGCCAGCTGGGTGTTCTTAGTGTGGTCTCTGGAGTGCCTCAAATCAGCCATGGAGATGGAGACACTAGGGTGACGGTGATGGTGTTGTCTATGCCAACTCTGTCTGTGCGTTCTCGGGGAACATGAGATGAGACTCAGATGACCTAGGAGCTGGCCAGAGGCGTGACTGGCTGCTGAGAGGAGGCGGTTGCCACCTGTCCGTGGAGCTTGTGGGTCCTTATCAGGTCATCTCTGTGACTGGGGAACCAGGCAGAGCCATCATGAACAGGTCACTGAGGCCCACACCTGCTGCAGGGAGACCTGGAGGGATGGTCGCCTGGTGCCAGCATGCAGGGGAGGGTCCCTGTAGGCTTTGGCATCCCCATCAGAGTTCAAATACCCTGGCCAGGGCGGGGATCTGGGGATGCGTCCAGAGCCCTCACACTTGGGCCTGATGTGTGGGTAGGACTTGAGTGGCAGAGCAGAGAAGGTGGCAAGCCATCCCAGAGCCCAAGCTGGGGGCGCGGTGACTGACGTGTCAGGACAGGCGTGGAAAGGGTTTCTGTTCCCATCTGTGCTTCTGGGCAGACGGTACCCGGCACCTTTGCTTTTGCAGGGGCAGCAGTGGATGACTCCACCATGGCTAGAAGTTATGGGCTGGGCGGCACCCCTAGCCAGTGGTGCCCAGTTGTTTCTCTGGGGGATCAGGGCAGACCATGGATGCCACACAGGCCCCGAGCCCCTCACTTGAGGGATGAGGGCTCGAGCCCTGAGTGGTGCAGGCCCGTGCAGTCGACGGGGGCATGGAGGGCCGGGCACTGATCCCAGGCCACCCCGGGGGACCCACCACAGAGGGGCTCCTGGGGGGAGGTGCCGTCAGTCCTAGTGCCGACAGTGGACAGTTCCCTGCGTGCTGCCTGGTCCACGGGGTGAGGGCTCCTCGATGGCCTCACCATCACCCTGTCCTGTCCCCTCAATTCTGTCCCCTTTCTTCTTCCCACAACCCCAATGTAGGAGGATCCAAAGTGGGAATTCCCTCGGAAGAACTTGGTTCTTGGGAAGACCCTAGGAGAAGGCGAATTTGGGAAAGTGGTGAAGGCGACAGCTTTCCGGCTGAAGGGCAGAGCGGGGTACACCACGGTGGCCGTGAAGATGCTGAAAGGTACCGTCGGGGCGCCTGCATGGACTCCTGCAGGAGCCGCTGGGGTCTGGACACCCCCACAGGCATGGGCCGGTGGTCATGGAGAAGCAGGGCAAGGACTTTGTTCTTCTGGAAGGCGCTGGGGTGCTGCTTCTACACTGTGTTGGTGAAGAGCAGAGAGTTTAAAAGTTAAATAGCCAGCTGGGCATGGTGGCGCACTCCTGTAATCCCAGTACTTGGGAGGCTAAGACAGGAGGATCGCAGGTTTGAGGCCAGCCTCAACAACTTAGTGAGACCCTCAGCAACTTACTGACCCTGTTTCAAAATAAAAAGTAAAGAGGTCTGGGGATATAGCTCGGAGATAGAACGCCCCTGGGTTTAATTCTTGGCGCGCGCACACACACACACACACACACAAGTTAAAAATCCCTTTGAGTGACAGCTGCCCCACCCCCATCCATCCCATTCATCCCTCTCAGCTAAAGTGTCTGCTGGGGTCCTGGTGAAGAGACCCCCTGTAAGGACTGGCCCCCAATCCCAGCAACCCCTGCTGATCAGCCATGCCTTGATTTTGGCTCTCAATGGGCATGCCCACCTGACACAGCATGGTGTGGCCCTGGGCAGAGGCTGTGGCAGCACTGATCTGACCCTCCACCACAGCCAGGCACCAGCCTTATGGACCAGGGGCCCGGTGACAGCCAGGCCTGTGTCACGGGTCCTGAGTCACTGGTGCACATCAAGTCCTAGCACAGATACTGAGAACACACAGCACAGGGTGCTTCTACACGCCACCCTGGACCCTCGTGCTAGGTCCAGCTCCAGGCCCTGGGGGCACAGTGAACCCCTGGGTTTCTTGGTGCGGCTCAGCACGGTCCTGGCCTGCCTACACCTAGTCCAGTGGGAGAGGCCTCAGTGTGCTGTCCCCTCCCTTCCAGACAGGTCTATGAGAGGAGGAGGTGGCGTGGTGCCACTTGGCAGCTAACCAGGGGTCCTGTCCGGCCACATCTTCTGATTCCGCCGGTCCTTCATAGCCGGGAACCTGGGGAGAGCCTGAGCCTGGCTCTGGCCAACTTTGGAGCCTGTGTGCCCTGCAGGCCACTCTGTGACGTGGTCATCATGGCGTTTGAGTGCATTTAGGCTCTCAGGGGAGTGTGGCAGGCCAGACATCCAGGTGTGCAGTGAAATGCTTGTGCTGCCTCCTCAGGTGTGTGAGTTCACAGTGCTTTTCTGTGGCAGCCAGCCCAGTGTGGGCTCCATGCACACGTGTTTGGCCACATCAGAAGCCCTGGGAGTGCCCGTAGGGTCCTCACCTTTCTCCAGGCCTCTTTGCACAAGTGGCTGTGTGGGGACATTGAGGAATTTGGAAGGGGGAGTCTCTGCTGGCCACTGTCATCGAAAGACAAGGATTATGTAAGGGACAGGTTGCCACTTACATAGCCCAGCCCTGGAAGACTTTCCAGCCCACATGAGAGCTCGTTTCTTGGCTTCTTATTCCCTGGGCA
Organism: Glis glis; assembly: GCA_004027185.1. NCBI lineage: Eukaryota > Metazoa > Chordata > Mammalia > Rodentia > Gliridae > Glis > Glis glis. The sequence goes on along the minus strand of PVJS01002367.1, from coordinate 19,153 downwards.
CTTGGAGCCCGTTGGCTGACCCTAAGGGCTGGGGAGAGCACCCAGTTGTGCACCTGGGCCCAGAGTCTGGAGGGAGAAGATGGCTCATTCCCCTCCCAGTATGGCCATGCCAGGGGCTTCTGGGATGACCTGGGTACGCTCCACTGTCTGTGCTGCATTTCAGAGAATGCATCTCCGAGTGAGCTGCGGGACCTGCTGTCCGAGTTCAACCTCCTGAAGCAGGTCAACCACCCACATGTCATCAAGCTGTACGGGGCCTGCAGCCAGGATGGTAAGGCCGGCCACAGGCTCCAGGCAGCTCTGTCCTCCCTTCTCCTGGTGCCTGGCTTCTCCTTCCCTGACCCTGGGCTTCTGGCTCCACCCCGACCTGGAGTACTGGCTGAGTGAGACTTGCTCTCCGAGGGGCCCCGCCTGCAGCATTCCCTGGGCCTGCTGGGGCTCCCAGAAGTCTATGGCATGACATCCCAGTTGTTCCAGGCCCAGCACCTGGAGCATGGAGCTCCAGGAATGGATGGTGCATCCTGGGCACATACAGGGTGTCAGGTGTGCCCTGACCTCAGGTAACCCCAACCCTGGCCCTGCAGAGGGACAAGGCGATGGCCCTGTGCAGAGCCCAGCCAGACACGCACAAGCCTCCCTGCCTCCTTTGGGCCTCTCCAGCCAGTGCTGTGCAGGACTGAGGACTCAGAGAGACACGAAGTCTTAGTGGCAGGGAGAGCTCCCTCCAGGGCAGGGCTGAGCACAGTGGCCCCCTGTCTCTGCCCTCAAGAAGGTCTCGCTGCACCGTGGAGGGAGCTGGTAGCCATGCGGGCACCGTAAGGCACAGGGTGAGCGAGTCAGGAGTGAGCTGGGCCTTCCAGGTCCACTATCCCTGTGGAGCCTCAACTACCTGCTGCCCAAAGCAGGGCTGTGCCCAAGCCCACTTACTGGTCAGGTGACAGAGCCTGCAAGCCTCCGCCACCAGCATGGCTTCCCACACCTGAGGCTAACCCTCTCTGTCCCCAGGGCCACTCCTTCTCATTGTGGAGTACGCCAAATATGGCTCCCTGCGGGGCTTCCTCCGGGACAGCCGCAAAGTGGGGCCTGGCTACGTGGGTGGCGGAGGCAACCGCAATTCCAGCTCCTTGGACCACCCGGATGAGCGAGCGCTGACCATGGGTGACCTCATCTCCTTTGCCTGGCAGATCTCCAGGGGCATGCAGTACCTAGCGGAGATGAAGGTGTGTGCCACGGGCTCCGTGCTGGCCCAGCCTGTCCTCCACGGGGCCTGGCCCGAGGATGCCTGATATTTTCTTCCTCACAGCTCGTCCATCGGGATCTGGCAGCCAGAAACATCCTGGTCGCTGAGGGGCGGAAGATGAAGATTTCAGACTTTGGGCTGTCTCGAGATGTTTATGAAGAGGATTCGTATGTGAAGAGGAGCAAGGTACCTGGTCCCCGGGTGTGCTGGCTGGGGACTCCTGGGTCTTGCAGGCAGGGGTCAGCTAACAGTGGGTATGTGGCAGCGCTCTTAGAACACCTGGAAAAGATGAAGCAGACTTTTAGAGTACTGAACTTTTTCACCCTTCTGCCTCTGATCTTTCCCCATTCCGGGTCTCCAGAGACCCCATTCAGGCTCTTCCTGTGTCTGATCCTTCCCTGCGAGTGACTTCTCCTGCTTTTAATCACTGTCACTTTCCAAAGCCACCAGAAATAACAACCTCCTTTTCATAGTTGTCCCTATCTGACAGAATAAAAGGCCACGGTTTCCCTCCCGTGTAGCCTCAGCTCTCTGCTCAAAGGAGAGTGAGATGAAATAAACTGGAGTTTGGTGCTTGTTCTTTGCAGCAAGGAACGGCATGTTTTACAGGTGGTTGGGGGAGAGTCTTCCTGGAGTCCTGGGATCCCCTGGGCCTGGGAGACCCTGGAGAATGGGGTCCGGAGATGTAGCTTGGGGGTCTTGGGAGTTTCCTCCAAGTCCAAGGAAAACATGGGATGCCTGATTCCCTGAATCTGTCCCCGTGGCAGTTGCCTGGACCTTCTTAGTTTTGTCACCCACTGCAGCCACTCTTGAGTCTTTCCAGTGACCGCCCCGGTGCAAGTTCAAGGGTCCCGTTAACCCTTGAGCAACTCTAAGAAAAGAAAAAAGCACACTGCTTCATAGGACTCAGCTCTGCGCAAGCGGTCAGAGCAGTCTGTGCGGCCAGTGTTAAGAGGACCACATCTACCGCTTCTGGGTTTCTGTCCATGTGACAGCAGATCTCAGAACTGCTGAAGGGGATGTGGCCGCCGTGCAGGGCGTGACAGAGCCTTCCTGTTGATACTGGGTGGGGGGGTGTCATGGAAGGAGTGGAGCTGTGCACAGCATCCCCACCAGGGCTCCACAGGCAACATTGTTAGGGACACAGCCACCTTCTTTAAAGTCATAGGTCCTAAAGAATATCTTCAGCCAGGCATGGTGGCGCACGCTTGTAATCCCAGTACTTGGAAGGCTGAGACTGGAGGATCCGGGTTCATGGCCAACCTCAGCTACTTAGTGAGGCCCCTGGGTTCAATCCCCAGTACCGCAAAAAAAAAAAAAAAGAATACCTTCAAGAAAAAAATATTACAGTAAATATTGGATTAAACCCAAGACATGCTTTGTTTTTTCTTTTCAGTACTGGGTATTGAACCCAGGGGCATTCTACTTCCAAGCTACACTCTCAGCCCTTTTTATTTATTTGTTGGTTTGTTTTGTGTTATTGGGATTTGAATTTGGACATTCTACCTCCAAGCTACACCCCCAGCCCTTTTTATTTCAGCCCTTTTTATTTTTTTTATTTTATTTTATTTTTTAGTTTTTGCGATACTGGGGATTGAACCCAGGGGCATTCTACCTCCGAGTTACACCCCCAGCCCTATTTTTTATTCTTTATTTTGAAACAGGTTCTCACTAAGTTGCGGAGGGCCTCACTAAGTAGTTGAGGCTGGCTGCAAACCTGCGATCCTCCTGTCTCAGCCTCCCAAGTACTGGAATTACAAGGGTGCACCACCACGCCTGGCTCCTTTTTATTTTTTATTTTGAAACAGGGCCTCGCTAAGTTGCTGAGACTGGCGTTGAACCTGTAAGCCTCCTGTCTCAGACTCCCAAATACTGGGATTACAGGCATGCACCACCGTGCCTGGCCAGACACACGTTTTTAAAATTGATAGGCTCCTGGTATGCACCTGTAGACCCTGCAACTTAGGAGGCTGAAGCAGGAGGATCGCTTGAGCCCAGGAGTTCGAGCCCAACCTGAACAACATAGTGAGATGCCATGTCATAAAGACAAAAAGACCTATTTCCCAACTTGCATAGGAAAGGATTGGTTGGATCAGACCCCAGTGCTGCTGCGTGGAACAGGAGAGGCACTGGTTCAGAGATGCTGAAGGGGCCCTGGGAAGAGGGAAATCCAACCTCAAGGCACACAAACACATTTCTTCCTGCCAGGCTTCACAGAAGAGCCTTTAGCTTGGTTGGCATCAAAAGTCCCCAAGACAGAAGCGCTGGGCATTGGTTTCCCAAACACGTGCCCTGAGACCATCAGGAGGGATCCTTGAGCCCCTGCTGGGGGTGCCACTCTGCCCCCCAGGGTGCCCAGAGTCCTCCTGTCCCTGCCAGGTCACTTCCTTGAGTTTTTTCTCAGGAATGTGGTGCGTGACAGTGGCCCTGAGTGTCTGTGGGTGGCCGCCTGACTCCCGCCAGCATCTCTGCAGAGCCCAGGTGGTTCGGGCTAGAGCTCCAGCCTCGCGATGCTGTGTGCCGCCATTTCCATCCCGGGACTTGGTGCTCAGCTCTCCCTCCAGAGTGGGAACCTGAGAGTCACGCTGACCTCCAGAGTAGACCTGGCTCCCAGGGCTCCAGGGTGGCATTGATGCCCTTCTAACCCCTCCACCTTTAGGGCCGGATTCCTGTCAAGTGGATGGCAATCGAGTCCCTTTTCGACCATATCTACACCACCCAAAGTGACGTGTAAGTGTGGGTGCCCCCCCCGGGGCGGGGTGACGGGGCCACGATGCTCAGCTCTGCGGCTTGGCTGGGGAGCAGTGCATCTGTGCAGTGCCAGCCATCCACAGTCACCCCGAACTAAGGGAGTGTCAGGGAGTCATTCAACAAATGGCTGAGCCCAGGCAGTTCTCAAAGCCGTAATGGAGTGTGTGGGAGTGGGGACCTACCTCCTCATCTCTGGACAGGCCCAGCCAAACAGTACCCTTCCTCTGGGTCCTGGGCCAGGGGTTCAGCTCAGGCAGGTACCCGTGCTGCTCCCCTGTCCACAGGTGGGGCTTGGCAACCACCCAGAGATCACCTGTGTGGGCGTATGGGCTGGCATGTCCCAAAGTACTTAGAGGCGGGAGCCACAACTCATGGGCTGCGAGAGGCCATTCTAAACAAGTCTCCTGGTTTCCTAGGTTGATGTAAAACACAAAAGTCACTTGGGCCACAGTAGCCCAGGCACCCTGCAGACCTCCCGGCATGGCCTTCAAGTGTCTTTTGTGATGTGCACGTGTGTACTTTTTATTGCTGTAACTGGGCTCATGGGATACATGCAGTTTTGTGATATTCTTGTTCCTCATTTGTAGTAAGTTTTCTCTTCTAGTTTAATATTTTCCTGGAAACTTTTTTCTGCTAAGATTGTATGAAAATGTCCCAGCACACAGGCATGGGGAAAGGAGTGTCCCGCCTTTGGGTGTGGCTGGCCAGTGGCAGGGGTTCCGCAGATACTTGAGCATCACAGGGCTTGGACGCCAGGCAGCCATCCACGCCGCCAGGCCCAGGCTGACATCTGCGCGTGCTGAGCCCCTCTTGGTGCCAAGGCTGACTGGGCCGCTGCCGCTGGGGAGACTGGGGGGCGGGGGGCTGGGTTCCCCAGAGGATGCCTCAGATCAGGCGAATCTGCTCACTGGTCGACTTGCTCACTGCAGGTGGTCCTTCGGGGTCCTGCTGTGGGAGATCGTGACCTTGGGTGGCAACCCCTACCCTGGGATTCCTCCTGAGCGGCTCTTCAACCTTCTGAAGACGGGACACCGGATGGAGAGGCCAGATAACTGCAGCGAAGAGATGTAAGCACGGGTTGCTTTGCCCAGCCACCCTCTGACATGGACACATGGTCACCCATTCCGTCCCCACTCCTGAGCAGCCCTGGGCCACCAGGCCTGGGGAAGCTGGGTGGCGGAGGTCAGAGAGCGGCCTTTGGATGTGGGCAGATGCTGGGCCCCCTGACCCCTCTGGGGGCTGGTGGGCCTCCCCTTCCATCCTCCCCATAGAAGAATGCGTAGGGTGGGTGCGGTGACACAAGCTTGCAATCCCAGTACTTGGGAGGATAGAAGGATCGCAGGTTTGAGGACAGCTTCAGCAACTTAGCAAGACCCTGTTACAAAATAAAAAATAAAAAGGGCTGGGGGTGTATCTTGGAGATAGAATGCCCTTGGGTTCAATCCCCAGCAACAAAGCAAAAAACAATGAATAGGAACAGGTGCAGGCTGAGCTCAAGGCCTTGTGCAGGGCACCTGGCTGGGGGCACAGAGGCAGGCAGGGCCAGCCCAGACGTCAGCCTGAGAGCGTGGGACCCTTAATGCTTCATACTGGCTAAATCAGAAGGTTCCAGGAGGCCTGGCTGAAAGCAGAGGAGAAGGAACCAACCAGAGGCAGGGACTGTGGTCTATGCCCAGCTCAGGGTGAAGTGAGTCTCCCTGGGTGCACGGGCTGGCAGCCACCCCTGCACACACCTTCCACAGTTCTGGAGCCTTGTCTGTGGCCATGCCCAGGCTCCAGGGAAGGTGCAGGACAGGGGTGTGATTGCTCAAAGCTTTGTTCGTTTCCACACCTGAAAGCTCTTAGTCGGAAGAATTTTAAGGACTGGCACGTCTTACTAAGACACCAGAGGGGCGCAGCCCCCGAGTCACTGTGCCCCAGTGGCTTCATAAGGAAAGGAGAAACAAATCCCTCTTGGAGAGAAAAGGAGCCTGTTGATGCTGGGCTCGGCACTGGGACCCAGTTCCCAGCCAGGCTCAGAGAGGCCGGCAGTGCAGAGACGCCATGGGGTTGGGGGCAGAGCCTCTGGGCTGCCGCACCGTGCCCAGTGCGTGGCCCTGCTGGGCAGTCTGGGAGAGACCTGGTCTCGCTCTCCCTCAGGTACCGTCTGATGCTACAGTGCTGGAAGCAGGAACCGGACAAGAGGCCTGTGTTTGCCGACATCAGCAAAGACCTGGAGAAGATGATGGTCAAGAGCAGAGTGAGTCGCGGAGCTGCTCCCGACGGGCAGAGGGGGAGGGACTCCAGCCTCACCCCAGTGGGGGCTGCGGGCCGTCGAGTCCCCCTGTGGGGCTGGAGTGGGGCTGGCCAGTGGGGGATGGACGGATGGAATCCTGCTCCTCAAGCCAGGCCCTTGAGCTTCTTCCCCAATCATGGAGAATCTGTGATTCTTAGCATGATGCTCTAGAAGAGCTCTCCACAGGCAGGCGGGGAGGAGACCATTCCAAATCGAAGGAGCTGCTTTGCAGTAATGGACTGTGAGAAAGCAGAGTTAAGCAGGTGTTACCATCCGCGCCCTCACCGCCGCTGTCTCAACACCTGACTCACGAACTTAGAGGAGGAAAGGTTTCCTGGGGCTCATGGCTTCGGAGGTGTACGTCCACAGGGCTGGCTCCGAGGCAGAAATGGTGATGGAGGTGGCAGCGTGCACAGGGAACACTGCTCTTACATCATGGAGGCTAGAAGCAGAGAGAGAGGAGGGGACAAGGGACACACAGAGTCCCCCAGGTCACACTCCCAGGAGCCCGCCTCTCCTACCACGCCCTACCTGCTGACATTCCCACCCATTCAAATTATTAATCCACCGATGGGTTTATCCTCTGATGAGGTTAGAACCCTCATGATTCAATTATTTCTTCTCTGAACGTTTTTGAATTGCCAAGGCATGAGCTTCCCCGGGGGACATTCGAGAGCCACACCATCATAGCAGGTGTGCTAAATGCAGCCGACATGCCTGGCTGGTGCTGGGCAGTGACTAGGGCGTGGTGGGGACTGTGGCATGCAGGACCATTCCAGCCCCCCCTTTTTTGTGTGGTACTGGGGATTGAACTCAGGGGCATTCTACCTCTGAGCCCCAGCCCTATTTTATTCTTTTATTTTGAAACAGGGTCTCAGTTGCGGAGGGCCTCACAAGTTGCTGAGGCTGGCCGCGAACCTGCAATCCTCCTGTCTCAGCCTCCCAAGTACTGGGATTACAAGCGTGAGCCGCCACACCCGGCTTTCAGCCCCCTCTTAAAAGGGCCCTTCACTGTCACCACTTGTGACTTACAGGAATAGAAGCCCCTACATACCAGGTCCTCTGAACTTTAAGAGGTTTATGTTAAAGTCAGGCATGGTGGCACAGGCCTGTAGTCCCAGATCCTTGTAAGGCTGAGGCAGAGGGATAACAGCTTTGAGGCCAGCCCAGGCAACTTGGAGAGACCTTGCCTCAAAATAAAGTAAAAAGGTTTTGGGATATGCAACGGCAGGCTTCAATTCCCAGTACCACAGAAAAAAGGGGGGGGCTTATGTTAAGTTACCCAGTTTTTACTGTTAATTAAATTTTCAAAAGCCTCATGTGGGTCAAAGGAGTCTTGTGTGGGGATTCAGCAGTGACCTGTGAACCTCTGATTTGCAACTCTGTAAGTAAATGAGAAAGTCACCAAATTTTCCAGCTAACATTTATTGAGCAGCTACTGTGTACTATATTCTGTCTTGGCTGCTGGGAATGCAAGTGAGCAAGACCAGCCGAGTCCTGCCCTCAGACTGCTCACACAAGAGGCCTCATCGTTCCGTTGGCACATTGCCTAAGAGTTGTTCTTTATTCAAACTCAAAAAGCAGGAGGCACGATCTGGGCCTCCCTGTAACAAAACCTAGCAGCACCGTCATCGCTTGGGCAGAACCTCCAATTCCCGCGATTGAGTGCAGGGTTGTCCTAAGCAGAGGTCATCGCTGATGCCAAAGGAGCTGGCCTTCCTAGAACAGTGCTGAGAAGCTGCCAGGGGAATGCGGAGAGCCCGGTGCCTGTTCAAGCAGGGCAGTGACTGGGACGTCTCGTGTCTGCAGCAGTGTCCTGGGCAGAACTGATGGCAGAGGCAGATTCAGACTGTAAGCCCTGGTGTGATATTCGAGATGGCCAGGGTCCTTGGAGGGAAGCTGAACAACGTCCCGCAGATTGAGGCTGTTTCTTGGCACGTGTCGCTTCCACTTGAGTAACGTGGCCACAGTGAGCTAGCACAGGGCCTGAGGGTTTGTAAACAGGCCAGTCCCCAGCCCCCCACTCAGGCAAGCCAGGCACAGCCGAATGTGGCAGGCCATGGTGTTAGGTGGCACCTGCTGTCCCACAGGCCCTGGAGGGACGATGCTGAGGGAACATGTTTGTCTCCAGGGAGGTGACTGCCCGGGAAGAGAAACAGACTAGAGAAGACCTGGGACCAGGCGAGACAGCAGCCGGGCAGGGCTCAGTGCCTGCCTTCAGCTTTGGTCTTGCAGAGGTGCAGGGTGCACGTAGGGTGCAGATGCAGTGGTGCCTCATCCCGTGGGCATTGGGGGGCCTGCTGTGCGTGCAGGCCAGGGTGACCGCCACCTCTCTCCTAGGACTACTTGGACCTCGCCGCGTCCACCCCGTCAGACTCGCTGCTCTATGACGACGGCCTCTCGGAAGAGGAGACGCCCCTGGTGGACTGTAACAGCGCTCCCCTCCCTCGTGCCCTCCCCTCCACGTGGATTGAAAACAAACTCTATGGTAGAATTTCCCATGCATTTACTAGATTCTAGTGACGCTGCTCCCTTCCGCACCCTCCTTGCTCTCTGTGATGCTTTCTAAGAGTGTTTCCAATCCAAGCGAAACCAAAGTCCACTCCGAACCTCTCTTTTCTTTGTAAATGTCTGACTCTGCCTCCGGTTTACACTCAGGCATTTTTGCAACTGTGTGTTTCTAAAAGGATGTGAAAATAAGGGTCACTACCCATACTGCCCAGCCACTTAAGATGACAGAGAAGAGATAGATTGGGGTCGAATTCTCAGGGGACATTGAGAAGGGATGGAAAGCCATTACCAGGGTGGAAGCAAGTACTCTGGTTTAGTTACTTGGATAAATTTACCTGATCTGGGGGGGGGGGTTGAGGGGGTTCAGAAAGGAACAGCCGCACCCCCAGCCTGCACTGATAACAGAGCTGGGGGCCCCCAGACCCATCCAGGGCTGGTGGGGGGCTCGAGGAGGCTGCCGGACCCGACCTCCACTCCCCGGGCAGACACCCAGACTGCTGTTTTCACATCCTTGGCTCCCCCTCCCCCACCACGATGGTTGTCACTTAGGAAGCCAGTGCTAAACACTGGAGCCAGAGCTGCTTCTGAGAACGTAATCTGGTGCTGTGGCCTTGTGATGGACAGTAAATACGGTTCTTGCCAAAACTCCTTCTTTTGTCTTGGATTGAATACTTGAAAATTTTTTTTCTGCTTCCTACCTTCATCACTGACCGTTTTGAAATCTCGGAATCCCAAGCATTTCTCCGGCTGAGATTGTTCCTCCACCTTCGTCCCAACTCACTGAGTCCTCCTGGCTTGGGGTCTGGCGCTGCATGCCTGCGCCGAGGATGCCGATGCCGCGGGCGGCCCTCCATTGGGACGACAGACAAGTGGCCCCTTTACCTTAGAGAACGTCTCAAAGAACGTCCCCCTGCAGTGAACCATTTCATACAGCCGTGCGCTCATGCTTCCCACTGCCGTAGGGAAACAGCCCAGCAGTTCACCAAATAGACACCAGATTTGAGAGTCTGAAGCTCATACAAGTCAAAATTGGTAGTGTCTAGCCAGGTATGGTGGCACATGCCTATAATCCCAGTACTTGGGAGGCTGAGACAGGAGGATCACAGGTTCGAGGCCAGCCTCCGCAACTTAGACCCTCAGCAACTTAGCAAGACCCTGTTTCAAAATTAAAAAAAATTTTTTTTCATTAAAGGGCTGAGGGTACTACCTGGAGGTAGAATGCCCCCAGGTTCAATCACTAGTACCAAATAAATAAATAAATAACAAATTCATTCACGCAAGAAAGCATGTGATATTTCCCCTAAGCAGAATGGCGTTTTGGAAACCTGGAACTCAGAGTCATTAATGTAATTGGGGCAGAAAGCACGAGTTTGGTTTGAACATCAAAGGGAGTTTTGCCAAGGCCTTACTGTCTGCACATGAAGTTTGGGTTCTTCAGTGCAGAACAAATGATCTGTTTTCATTTTTAGGCATGTCAGACCCGAACTGGCCCGGAGAGAGTCCTGTACCACTCACGAGAGCCGATGGCACTAACAGTGGGTTTCCAAGATATGCAAATGATAGTATATATGCTAACTGGATGGTTTCACCCTCAGCGGCAAAACTAACGGACACGTTTGATAGTTAACATTTCCTTGTGAAAGGTGACAGACTCACAAGGGAAAGAAACATGCGGAGAACGGAGAGCCCGCTTCTTTTGTGCACACGGCACTGGCCCAGCCAAGGCCGGTTGCTCAGGTGGCAGACTTGTTTTCGGTAGTTTGTTTTAACTATTCTCCAAAATGGTTTTACTTCCGTAGCTGGGGGTTTTCCCTCCTTCCAGGCATGACCCACTGAAGCGTTGTGAGTCTTCGTGGTTAAGTATCTGTTCTCCTTAGCACCGGACAGAGCCCCTGTTGGTCTGTGTCCATCAGAAACCTCCATGTACTCTGTTCACGTGCGTGGGTCAGCAACCCGCTACCTGGTATAAGAAATCGAACCTGAACTGCTTGATTTTTCTGGTTACCAACAAACAATGCAACCAGGTTTCAACATGAAGCACACGTGTGCACACACGCACACACACACACACACACATGCATACACACACACACACACACACACACACACACACACACGAGCAGTAGGAAAAAAAGTGTCCCAAATGACCTGTTATCGCTCAGACCAAGAGCCTTGTGGTGCATGTGTGGTGACGTCAGAGCTCCGCCAGGGCTGGAGGAAGAAGGGGACCTCAGACAGGCGGCTGCTCAGTGTTCCAGGTCCTGAGAATGGTGTTTTAAAACCACCTCGCTTCTTTTTAGGAAGACATTTCATTTTTATCACGTTTAAAATGATTCTTGGATTTAGCACAATGAAGAGATAAACTGCCGTCTTTGTAGGTGCATGAGGGCAGAGGGCACATACAGCGTTTCTGTCCCCACTGGGCCCGCTGCATCGTCCTCAGGTGTCAATACTGAGTGACCACTACCCCGGCCAGCACAGGGTGAAGAAAGAGGGTACTGGGAGCGCAGTGACCTCTGTCCTGGGACTGCCGGCCCCCAGCGCAGTCCTGATGTGGGAATGACGACAGTGGCTCTCATGGAGCTCCTGTGGAGAGACACAAGTGGGTGGGGTGGCTTCCTGTGCGTGTCACTTAATGCTGCTATTGCAAGACGTTTCAGTTTCTTAGATCCTGACCTTGACTCATATGTGAGCTTCTTGTCACCCTCTGCCATTGGCTCATGGTCACAGACACTCTGCACCCCTCCAGGCTTGCAGAGGAGTGTGGTGGCTCTTGGGAAGTCCCAGCAGCTCTTTTGGCTGTCCCAGCATGGTCACATCACAGGAAAGGGTCTCATTACCCAAACACTGCCTGGTCTTCAGACTTAAACCACTGTGATAGGACTTTCCAGTAGTCTTGGTAAAATACTCTATTTTACAGGCATTTCACAGAAGCAGTAAAATGACAGCATTTTGTGTGGCCAAGAAGGCTTGGATGAGTGTGTGTGTGGTAAAGCTATATGGTGTATGTGTGTCTGTATGTGTGCACACATCCAGAGAGAGCTGGAAAGTGCTCATTTGGACATGTAATAAGGCTTTAATTTGGGCCATTTTTCAGCCGCACTGTGAGAAGTTCTTTTACAGGTATCTGTAGTCATGGTAAACTTGGTTTTCTAAAGTGCTTAAGGATAGCCTTATTGATGCAGAAATAAGGATAAACTCTCAAATTATTAACAATGTCTGCATAGTGTCAACTGCTACAACAGGTCTGCTCTCCTAGGATGAGAGCTCGGGGTCCAGGCGACTGACTCGCGATGGGGAATTAACACTTGACTAGTGACCCAATTGTCTGTCCACCCATACTTGCTAGTCCTATCAGGCAGGATTTTCATATACATATATGCAGAAGTTACTAGGTATTAGTATTACCGAGTATTAAGTAGCAATCTGTCAGCTATTAAAATTTGTAAAGTCCATTTATGAAAGGTTATTAAATCATACCATGTTAACTTGTTTTTGTAATCAAGGTGACTAAAGAAATTATTTCAGTTGTATAAATAAAATAATGTATCATAAAATGTGTAAACTCCGTTTTTCTTTTTCACTGCCTAGCCAGAAACATCAGATCTTTGCTTTTGAAGTTTTCATACAAAAATTAAAATGGCACAAGGGAGCCAGACACAGTGGCGTATACCGGTAGTCCCTGTATTTGGGAGGCTGAGACAGGAGGATAAAAAGGGCTGGGGGTGTAGCTTGGTGATAGAATGCTCCTGGGTTCAATGCCCAGTACCAAAAAAAAAAAAAAAAAAAAAAAAAAAAAAAAAAAAAAAAAAAAAAAGGCACAAGGGAATCTATTAGAGTAGCCACTGGGGACTGGATAGTGATCAGACCGGCTTCTTGGTGCTGTGACTGGTGTGTCCTCCGCAAGGCTAGGCACATTGTTAATAATCTATCAATGGATTTATTCACTGAAGATGTTAGAGCCCTAATTCAATTATTTCACCTCTGAATAGTGTTGCATTTCCAACACATGAACTTTTCTGGGAAACATTCCATATTCCATAGTAGTCGTTAACCATAACTGCTCACTCCAAGAAGTGAAGACTAACAAGTGGAGACTGACAAGTGTTCCAGGTAGGGAAGTGGCACCATCACGGGTACTTCCATCAGGACTACTGACCAGCTCTGAAGAAAGATTCCTGCAGATGAGAACAAGGCTCCGATGGTTTGCATAAACAGTCAGTAAGCAGTCTTATTCTTCAGGTAGAGTGCTATGGTTTGAGTCTGTCCCCTCTCAAACTCGTGTTGATATTTAATTGCCCCTATAACATTAGAGTGTTAAGAAGTAGAATCTTTGAGCCAGGCATGGTGGCACACACCTGTAATCCCAGTTCGTGGGAGGCTGAGACAAGAATATTGCAAGTGCAAAGCCAGCCTCAGCAACTTAGCAAGACCCTGTTTCAAAATAAACAATAAAAGGGGCTGGGGTATAGCTCAGTGGTATAATGCCCCTGGGTTCAATCCCCAGTACAGAAAAATAAAGTGGAACCTTTGAGAGGTGATTACACCATGAGGACCCCTTGCTCAGTGGTGAGACTTACATTGTTATGAGACTGAGTTCTTCCCCCTTCTGTTATTTGGCCCTTCTACCTTTTGCCAAACAATAATGCAACAAGAAGACCCTCCCCAACTCCTTGATCTTTCACTTCCCATCCCCCAGAGCTGTAAGGTGTGGGTGTGGGTGTGTGTGTGTGCGTGTGTGTGTGTGTGTGTGTGTATGTGTGTGTGTGTGTGTAGGATTGAATCCAGGACCTCATACGTGCTAAGCATGTGCCCTATCACTGACCTACATTCCCCATCCAGAAGGTAATTTTTGTTGATTATAAATTTCCCGGTCTCAGGTATTCTGTCATAGCAGCATAAAATGGACGGGGACTGATGGCTTGGGTTTGGAGCTCACATCTGGGTTGGAATTCTCAGCTTTGGTTTTTTTTTATAGAATTAGGGTCTCTGTGCAGGCAAGTCTTGGAATGCTATTCCTAAAGTGCAGGGTGCACTTGAGGGACCTGAGGTGATTAAGACAGGTGCCCTGACCACCGTGGAAGTAGTACTCAGAAGGGAACACTTAGAGTATTGAAGAGTGTTCATGACTATAAGAGAACCAGGCCTTACACTAACTGGCTTACATATTTGGGTCACTAGTACATCAGGCAACAATTTAACTCATTCCCCTATGAAAGTTGTTCAATTCAAATTAGAATTGCCTAGGGTCTGATCCACACATTGGAATAATGGCTCTTTGTGGGGGGGATTTTAGTGAGGCCAGAGATTATCTTGGTCAAGGTCATGTGTCCATGTCACTGCAAGTGAACCATGACATCAGCTGTGATTCCCTGTAGTCTCTTTTGCTGAAGCTTCCAGAGGTTTCCATCTTGGGGATCTAATGACGGGATGGTATCTTCAGCAGTCAGGAAGACTGAGAGGCAATGGCTACTATTTGAGATAATTTAATAATGGCATTAGAATATGTATAATTGTATTTACTTGTATTAACACCTTAAAGAGCTTTTGTTCTATCCTCTTAAACTTACCAATGCTGGGCTGTAAACCATATACCAGAGTTTCCTCCACTCTCTGATGTCACTGCATCCTTACAGTCACGCTCCAAGTCAGGTCCTGGGACACCAGAGCCTTAGACACTTGGCTTACACTAAGTAGATGCACACAAGGCTGATCTACATACTAGAGCATAACCAGCCAACCAGACAGCTTCATCGGGAGAGGCACAATGTTATCAGACGTGTCTTCTGCTCAAGGAGCTGGTTAAGTGGCAGAGATGTTAGGCACCAGAGAGAGCCTGGCATGTTCTTATTTTAAACATTTCAATTTATTGAACACTTACTGCATGCCAAGTACTGAGAGATGAAAACGACACAATCCGCACCTTCAGGAGCTCAGAGACAAGTGCAGTCCATGACTAGTTGAATTCTTCACACTTGGGCTAGGTTGACAGTAAGACCTGCTATAATTAGAAATGTTTACAGTTGCTAAGAAATGGCTTGAGAGGAGTGGGACCTTGAAGTTGGAAAGGGACTGGATATTCAGCAAGCCTGGCTTAGAAATAGGGCTAATATCCCTGCAAGCGCTTGCTCCGGGATAGCACTTTCCTACCCCGGGCATTCTGCTGACCCCCACAAGTTGTTTTTTTGGAAGCCCAGAGGGCATCTGAGAACATTGGGACTAAAGACTTCCCAGCAAATGTCAGCCAATAAAGACAGCTGCAATTAGGAACAAATCCACCTCCCCTGGACACAAGACGCACCCCACAGTCACCCCAGCCTTCCACTCTAGTGCATTTAATGATGATAATAAGCATCAATTGCCTGCTGCCTGCCAGGCACAGTGCCAAATACTTCACATACAAAATTGCATTTTATCCTCACACTCATTTAGGAAGCACACATTATTGTTTTTGTTTCCAAAACAACAGCTGAGGAAACCGAGGCTCAGAGGCTAAGTCCAGGTGGCTTGCCATGGTAAACCGGTAGGGAAAGTAGAGCCAGGGCAGAATAAAACCCAGGGCTGGAGTGCCCAGACACAGCAGGGCTTGGCGCTGTGGGGCTCCTCTTACCGCGGGCGAGGACGAAGTGCCATGAGGATGCGGCCATGCGGTAACTCGTAGCCCTGCGGGCTCCCAGGACAGGGATCCGATGCTGGGCAGGTCTGCCATCCTCCCAGTCCCTCCCGAGATGGTGTCTGCAAAGCCAGCCTGATGTTCCTGACCCTGCAAGCGCTTGCTCCGGGATAGCACTTTCCTACCTCGGGCATTCTGCTGACCCCCACAAGTAGTTTTTGGAAGCCCACACTCATCTATATTTTTATTTCTTTTTTTTGTGCGGTATTGGGGATTGCTCCGAGCTACACCCCAGCCCTATTTTTTTGTTCTTTATTTTGAAACAGGGTCTCACTAAATTGCGGAGGGCTTCACTAAGTAGCTGAGGCTGGCTGCGAACCCGGATCCTTCCGGTCTCAGCCTCCCAAGTACTGGGATTATGAACCAATACTAACGTGCCGGTTACTGAGCTTTCCATTCCAGGCACAGGCACGCGCAGGGGGAATGGGCAGGTGCACAAGGAGTAGTGGGTGGGCTTGGACGGTCCTGGACGGTGAGGGAGAGGAAGAAGGCGGGGTCCGGCGGCAGTGGATGCAGAGGGCGCCGGAGTGGGCGGAGCCTGGAGGCAGTGGGCGGGACGCGCATCAGCAGTGGGAGGGAGCGGAAGAGGGCGTGGCCGGGCGGCAGTGGGCGTGGCCGGGCGGCAGTGGGTAGGTGCGATTATGGGAGTAGAGGGGCCTGGAAAAAGAGGGTGGGAAGAGGGCGGGATTCAGAGAGAACATGGGAGTGGGCGGGGCCTGAGGTCAGTAGGCGGAGTCAGACGGCAGTGGGTGCGGAGGGGCGGAACCGTGTCCTAGTGGGCGGGGCCTGGCGGCCGCGGGTTCGGAGTACGTGAGGGGCGGGGCCTGTGCGTGGGCGGGCGTTTCCTCGCGCGCCGGAAGTGACGTCGTTCGGGCGTGCCGGCGGCCCGCGAGCGGGAGGCGGCGGCCGCGGTGCGGGCCAGCGCGGCCTCTGGCGGCTCCGCCGGGGCAGTGCAGACGCCGGGCGGGGCGCGGGCCGGGACCTGGCCCCGGTGGCTCCGCGGACTGCCCTCGGGCCCGCGCGGCGGCGGCCAGCAGCCGCGGCTGCTTCTGAGACCGGCTGCGGGGAGCGCGGCTCGCACCGTGCTTAAGTCTCCCTCTTCACCGGCTCGCCGCCGTCTCCTGCCCCGGTGGGTGAACTTTCGAGGGGGCTGCCGCCTCCTCCGGCGCTCAGTGGCCTCCTCCGAGGGCAGGCCTCGCCCGACACCGGAGCTCGCGCCCTGCACGGAGCCCTGGCCCGCTCCCTGCGCTGCTGGCGGCGGTGTGGACAGCCTGGCGACGCGATGACGAATAAGAAGCTTGTCCTGTTAAGCTCTGGTTAAAACGTAGGGGTTGTGTGTGTGTGTGTGTGTGTGTGTGTGTGTGTCTCTCCTGGTGGTGTGTGTGTGTCTCTCCTGGTGGTGTGTGTGTGTGTGTGTGTGTGTCTGTCTATCTGTCTCTCCTGGTGGTGTGTGTATGTGTGTGTGTGTGGTGTGTCTGTCTCTGTCTCTGTCTTTCCTGGGAGTTGAACCCAGGGGCTACAACCCCAGCCCTTTTTATGTTTTATTTTGAAACAGGGTCTCCCTAAGTTGCTGAGATTGGCCTCGAACCTATGATCCTCTTGACTCAGCCTCCCAAATACTAGGATTACAGACCTGCGCCAGGGCGCCCAGGCTGAAGGTGCTTTCTAGCCTGCTTTTGAGATATGTATGAGATGTCCTGACAGTTCCCTGTCGTTCAAGGTTCCTGGGCCTTCATTTATGGTGGAATTAATGACATCTTTTAATGTTGTGTGAAAATAGCACCTTTGATCCTGGAAGTGAGAAAGTATTTTATTTCCGAGAATGTTCATGTGTTGCTATGCTGTATTATCCTGCTACCAGTTTACAATTGTCACATGACTAAAAGAATGCAGAAAGGATATTGGATTTCCCATATGTATGGCTCCGAGAATTTGGGCCTAAATAAGCACATTTCAGTTCCAGTTTGGAAATTACATTTTTTCCCTTCACTTTTCTGTTGAGATATAAAATACATACAAAGTCAACAAGGGAATATATCTTGACTGTATAATTCAATGAACAAATACATATTTATTACCTTCTTTAATGACTACATACTACGTCATAAATGTAGAACATTTCCATCATCCCAAGAACATTTCTATCATTCTCTGCTTCTTCCAAGTCAGTTATACCTCTGCTCCCCAAACTGTATTCTAGCTTCTATCATCAACTATTTGTTTTGTCTATTTTGGGTTTTATATTAATTAAATTATTTATGCCCAGCGTATTGCTCGGTAAAGTCACCCATGATATTTCACTTATGCATATCATGGTATAGTATCAGGTTATTCTTTTTATTGCTGTGTAATATTCCATTGTATGATATTCGAATATTCTTCTGTTGATGGGCACAACTTTTTATATATTATTCATAATTTTGTATATTATGTAGTTTAGATATTAAGAATGCTATGAACATTTTTATAAATGTCTTGGTGAACGAGTGGATGCATTTGTTAAATGTAGAATGAGTCATAAGGCAGGCAGAAAATTACATTTTAACTAACGTGGAGTCTTCCTTTTTTTTAAAAAGTAATAGAATCTTATGTTATATAATATGTTATATATTATGTTATATATTATGTTATATATATAATATAACATTAAAGGTTGGTGAAAAGCATAACTGTTAGGAGTTTAAGACTTATGTGGTTCATTACTACATTATTATTTACCCCTTGTATTACACATCTGTGACTGTCTTTTCTCAGACAGTCATTGCTTATTTAACTGTTCGTTAGACAAGTCCATTGGAGCTGCTTATGATCTGACTCCAAAGTTGGAAAGAACTGTTACTCAAGTTAGTGTTTGTTAGGAGAAACGTAACACCAAAAGGATATAACTAAAAATGGATTAAAGAATCATGGGATTGCGAGACAATGAACTTACATTGCTATTCTCATGATACATGAGTGCTAGGTATAAATGTAAAATCGAATTATGGGGTTAGTTACAGTGCAAATTTATTAGAGAAGTATGGTGATTTCCACATGTACAAAGATACTAGTATATTTATAATGTTAACCAAAACCAAAATCACTAAGCATTTGTAGGAAATCGGTAGCATGTAAGAGGGCCCCAGACTGAACCAAAGAACTAAGCCCTGAAGCAATTAGTTATATATAAATGTAAATCTTAAAAAAGTATATTGCGATTAACATTTTTGTTTAGAGGACATCAGCTTGGTAAACTGTCTTTTAAGTTTTGTATTTTAGAAGATACTTAGGGAATATAAATATATTTAACTTACTAAGAAGTAATAGCATCACAGTTGTATTATATTAATAACCCTTATAATTGGAGTGGAATTTAGAATTTATTGCTTAGTAAGATAACCATAATTACAGCCTTATGTAGGTTAATAGCATTGACAAAAAAAAAAGAATAGCTTTAGACCTGTTATAAGTTTAGAGAACATGCTTCTTTTTTTTTTTTAATGCGGTACCGGGGATTGAACCCAGGGGCGTTCTACCTCCGTGCTACACCCCCGGCCCTATTTTTTATACTTTATTTTGAAACCAGGTCTCACGAAGTTGCAGAGGGCCTCACTAAGTAGAGAGAGAGAGAGAGAGAGAGAGAGAGAGAGAAAGAGAGAGACAGAGAGAGAGCTGAGGCTGGCCGCGAACCCAGATCCTCCGGTCTCTGCCTCCCAAAGTACTG
>PVJS01002366.1:18822-85269 GCA_004027185.1 Glis glis | reverse complement strand
AGAGAGAGAGAGAGAGAGAGAGAGAGACAGGGAGAGAGAGAGAGAGAGAGAGAGAGAGAGAGAAAGCTGAGGCTGGCCACGAACTCCGATCCTCCGGTCTCCGCCTCCCAAAGTACTGGGATTACAAGCGTGCGCCACCACACCTTCTTTCAGCAGTTTTTAAGTCTATTTTACCTCTTCTAAGCATGGTTATTCCTGCTCTCTTTTGGTTACTAGCTTCATGGAATGTTTTCTCCACCTTTATTTTTGTACTGGAGATTAGAACCAGGGGATTTCTACCTCCAAGCTACACCCCCAGATCTATTTTATTTATTTTTTTTATTTTGAACAGGGTCTCTCTAAGTTACTGCTGAAAGCCTCAAGCATGCGATCCTCTGTCTCAGGCTCACAAGTACTAGGATTAAAGGTGTGGCTACCATGCTTAGTTGTCCTTAAATCTTAGGTGAGTCTCTTGTGAGTAGCATATAGTTGTCTTATCATTTTTTCTTTTTTTTTCTTAAATTCATTCATGTAGTCTATGTCTTTTAGTCAAGGAATTTAATCCCTTTATATTTAAAGTAATCACTGATAAAGCAGAATTGCTATTGCCATTTTTTTTGTTTTCTTTTTGTTTTGTAGCTACTTTTGCTCTCTTTCCCTCTCTTATTTTGTTTCATTGATTTTTTTTGTCATGCTGTGCTTTGGTTTCTCTCAATTTCTTTTCTGTATATTTTAATAGACATTTTCTCTGTGGTTACCATAGGCCTTACAGGAGAATTCATATAGTTATAATAATATATTTTAAACTGATAAGTTTGATGATACATAAAAACTCTGCACTTATTTTCTCCCCCAATTCTTTGTTATTGTCACAAATTATATAATTTTATACTGGGTTGCCCAGGTTGGCCTTGAAGTTGAAATCCTCCTGCCTCAGCTTCCCAATCACACCCAGCTAGATAGAGTATTCTGGTTTTTTTCTTTTTCTTTTTTGTGGTACTGGGGATTGAACCCAGGGGAATTCTACCTCCAAGGTACACCCCCAGCCCTATTTTTTATTCTTTATTTTGAAACAGGGTTTTGCTAAGTTGCTGAGGGCCTCACTAAGTAACTGTGATTACAAGCATGTGATTCTCCTGTTTCAGCCTCCCAAGTACTGGGATTAAAAGTGTGCGCCACCACTCCTGGCTTAGATAGAGTATTTTTGATTGACATTTTTTTCTTTCAAAACTTTGAATATATCATTCAACTCTTTTTGCATCTGCAAGTTTTTTTTTTCTGACATACAAAGTCTTATCAAGGTTCCTGTGTTTGTAACAAGCAGCTATTCTTGTATTGTTTTCAGAATTCCCTCTTTGACTTTAGACACCTTGATTATAAAGTGTCTCTGCATGAACTTATAAAGTGTCTTCTATGAGAAGAAGAGATGTTAGAGAATTATGTTTCTTGAATCTGGATGTCCATTTCCTTCTCCAGATTTGGAAAGTTTTCAGTCATTATTTCTTCAAATAAGCTTTCTTCTACTTTCTCTCTCTTTTCTTCTTCTGTGATTCCCATAGTGCATATATTAGCTAGCTTGAGGTGTTCTATAAATGTCTTAAGCTTTCTTTACTCTTTTGTTCTTTTTTCTTTCTGCTCCTATAACTGGATAATTGCAAATAATCTCTCTTCAAGTTTACCAATGTTTTCTTCTGCTTGGTGAAGTCTATTGTTAAGATCTTCTAATGAATTTTATATTCAGTATGGCATTCTTCAGTTCCCATATTTCTATGTTTTAAAAAATATTTTAAAATACTTTGTTCAAATACTCATTTTGTTATTGTATTGTTCATCTGAGTTCACTGTACATTTTTATGATAGTTATTTTGAATACTTTGTCAGGTAATTCATATACCACTCCTTTTTCAAGGCTGTTTTCTGGAGATTTATTTTGTCCCTTTTGGGGACCATGTTTCACATTTCTTGATGTTCCCTGACACTTTGTGTGGGTGTTTGTGCATTTGAAAAAACTCTTATTTCAGGCTTTTGTACAGAGGAGCGTTTTCACCAATCAGCTTAGCTAGAAATTCTAGGAGCTTCTCATAACTTTTTCGTGAATATATTTTTCTCATTGTGTTTATGCAAATTCCTAATTAATCCCTGGCTTCTTTTGCCTGGAGTTTGTAATCTTTCTCTCCCTCTTGTGTCTACCTGCTGTACTGCATGCCCTCTGGAGTGGCAGCATAGCAACCAACTTTTGTTTTGCTTTGTTTTCAGTGGCCCTTGAGCATCTAGAGTATTCTAGGTCCTGTCAGTGCTCTGAGACAACAAGTTAAAGAGCCCTTACAGGTTAAAGTGCTCTGATAGATCCCCAAAATGTCAGACTATTAGACCTAAGTTTCAGTCTTTTTATTTCCTTCTCAGGGTGAAGCTGGGGACTATGAGTTTTCCTGATTAAGTTGAGTTGTGGAGGGAGGGCACTAGGAGAGAATGCATATTAGTCTAAACCTTTGCCTCTGTTCTTAGAGGCCCATAGACACTGAGAGTATGCTGATCTTCTAGCAATTCAAAACAGTTGATACAGGACCCAATTCCTCTGGCACCCACCAAGAAGTGGTTCACTGGACAGATGCTTCAACTAGTTCCCTCCACAGGGAGAACCTGAGTTTTGCCCACTCATTCTGCATCGAGCTAGGGGAGAAGCTTTGGCAGTGAGTATGTACTAATTTAAAGTATTTATTGCTTTTGCTTAAAGCATCTTCCAATCTGGATCCTATCCTGTCAGTGCTCAGATTCAGGCAAGACAGAAACCATTCCCACTAGCAATCCCACTGAAAATTCAGGACATTGGATGTATAGTCCAGTCCTCCCCTTCCTCCCCAGGAAGAATATGGGAACTACAAGGTTCCTCCTGATTGTGTGGTACTCTTCCAGGGTGAGGCATTGTGGCAAGAGGTTGCCATGTGTTTTTCTACTTGCCTCTGTGTGTTTGGTTTTACACTTGCCCAGGATGTAGGAGCCTCTTAACTGATCTCTAGATTTCTCACACGGGGAATTTTAAAAGTTATCATTGTTAGTTAGATGTGGCAGCACATAACTGTAATCTCAGTACTTGGAAGGCTGAGACAGGAGGATCACAGGTTCGAGGACAACCTCAGCAATTTAGTGAGGCCCTCCACAATTTAGTGAGACCCTGTTAATAGGAGTGGGGGTAGAATGCCCCTGGGTTCAATCCCTCGTAACACACACACACACACACACACACACACACACACACACACACACACACTTATTGCTGTTGAATCAAAGTCAGGACTTCCTATTTGACCATCTTTCTGACATCACATTCCTCTGTCTTTCTAATGAGTCCACTTATTTTGCTGATTCATTTAGGTTTTGATTTCCTTTGGTCCCACTTAGTGTACGTTCCATTTTCTATTCTCTCTTGCCATATTTTTGGTTATTCAAGTCTTCTTCAACATTTCATCCCCCTTTTATTATCTCTTGAATTTAAAATATTTAACTCATCTCTTAATAGTTACCTAAGATATCTTAACATGTATATTTATTGGTCCTTAATGTAAATTATTACTTTTAACATTTATCAGACAATGCAAGGGTCTTGGAACCACTTAACATTTACACATTATTGCTTGTGTGTGTGTCTGTGTGTTTGAATATATATATGTGAGGGTCTTACTAAGTTGCTTATGCTGGTCATGAACCTGTGATCTTCCTGTCTCAGCCTCTCAAGTACTAAAACCCCTATTGCTTTTTTTTTTTTTTTGGTACTGGAGATTGAACCCAAAGGAATTCTACATCCCCAGCCCTATTTTATATTTATTTATTTATTTATTTATTTATTTATTTATTTTTGCAGTACCGGGGATTGAACCCAGGGGCATTCTACCTCTGGGCTACACCCCCAGCCCTATTTTTTATTATTTATTTTGAAACAGGGTCTAAGTTGCGGAGGGCCTCACTAAGTAGCTGAGGCTAGCCATGAACCCGGATCCTCCGGTCTCAGCCTCCCAAGTACTGGGATTACAAGCGTGCACCAACATGCTTGGCTCTGTTTTATTTTTTATTTTGAAATAGGGTCTTGCTAAGTTGTTGAGGGACCTCACTACATTGCTGAAGCTGTCCTTGAACCTGCAATCCTCCTATCTCAGCCTCCCAAGTACTGGGATTATAAGCATGAGCCACCATGCCTGGCTTCAACTTCTTTTTATGTTATTGTTTTCAAGTAATTTAATCTTACATGTATCATAAATTTCACAAGATAGTCTAATGACACTGCTGTGTTTGGAGGTCTTAAGTAGTTCTAGTTAACCAGCTTCCCTAGGAGCAAGACGTTGGCATGGGCCAGATATAGTCAGGGGTCAGATGACCATCTCATAGGAACAGTCTTCCTCTGGAGAATGTTCTCAGAGCTTGGGCAATTCTTTCGTCTTTCTTACACCTACAGTTAGTCTGGGTTCATTCTTTTAGAAAGGAAGTTCAGGTTGCTCTTGTAAAGGTGAGCTGTGTTTTGAGGCTCAGGAAAGTTGTATCTGTGGTGAGGTGTTCTTTTCTCTAGGACAAGTATGATTTTTAGGTCCTATTGTAATAGACATCCAGTAATCCCTGGGTTGAACCCCCACCACAAGATTGTATTACACTGCTAAATGACACATAATATTAGGCCCTGTGAGATGTTTGAGTGGGTCCTTATGGCCATCACTAATTTTATAGCTATAATATATCTTTCATACTATAATACAGATGCTATACCCATTTAGAATTTCCCACATGCATGTCCTTTTTACATGTAAGTCCTTTCAACTGTGGTTATTTTTAAAAACTTGAAATTCTCATCTTTATTTCTTTTAGAATAAGTTTACTGGTGAAAAATTCTCTCAGTAGGTTTGTCTGAAAATATTTAATGCCACCTGTTGTTTTTATAATCACAAACCATGTAACAACGTTTCAGTCAATTATGGACTACATATACAATGGTGTTCTCATAAGATTATATTGCAATAGTGATACAGCCATATTAGTTTGTGTAGGCGTAAATACACTCTACGAGGTCTATCCAATAATTAAGTTGTCTAACAATGTATTTCTCAGAACATATCCCTTTGGTTAAGCAAAACATGATTGCATTTAAAATATATTTTCCCTGGTTATAGAATTATGGATTGTAAAATTTTCTTTTAACATCTTAGAAATATCATTTCATGATCTTTTGATCCCTCTTGCTTTTGCTCAGAAGTTAACTGTCATTGTGGTTGTTGATATTTGGAAGATTTGTTTTTTTTTCTCTCTTCTGTGTTAGGACTTTTCTTTAGTCTTATATTTCTTTCTATTTATATTGTTTGGGATTCTTAGTAAATTTGTGGTTTGATATCTTTTGACAGTTTCAGGAAATTCTTGGCCTTTATTACTTACACTTCCTATTTATACTTCCTTTCCATTTGAGTCTCTAATACCACATATGCTAGAAATTTTCACTCTGCCCCATGTAACCCTAAAATATCTTTTAATTTACCACATTTTTTCCTGTGCTTTAGATTAGATGTTTTCCATTGAATTATATTCCAAATTATGAATTCTCTTTTTTGCTATTTCTAATCATTAAACCCATCTAATGAGTTCTTGATTTTCATTTAATTTACCACATTTTTTCCTGTGCTTTAGATTAAATGTTTTCCATTGAATTATATTCCAAATTATGAATTCTCTTTTTTTGCTATTTCTAATCATTAAACCCATCTAATGAGTTCTTGATTTTCATTATTATACTTTTTTAGTTTTAAGATTTTTATTTGATTCTTTTTTCTATGTTTTTTATTTATTTTGTTATTGGCGACCGAACACAGGGGCATTCTATGTCTGAGCTACACCCCCAGGACTTACTGTTTTTTATTTTAAAATAGGGTCTCTCTAAGTTGCTGTGGCTGGCCTCAAGCCTGCTATCCTCCTGTCTCAGCCTCCCAAGTATTTGGATTATAGGCATGCACCACAGTGTCTGGCTTTTCTTTGTTTTAATTCAATGTCTTTGACTAAATTCTCTACTTTGTCATCTATTCACTCAAGTATAATAATCACACTAATTTTGAAGTTTGTGACTATTAACTCTAATATCTGCATGACTCAGTTTCTGTTCTTATTATCTGTTTTTTTTCTTCCAGGTAAAACTCTATGTGTGTGTGTGTGTGTGTGTGTGTGTGTGTGTGTGTGTTATTGGGGATTGAACCCAGGGACATCCTACCTCCAATCTATACCCTCAGCCCTTTTTCTTTTTTGTTTTAAAACAGGGTCTCTCTAGGTTGCTGATAGTTTCACTAAATTGCTGAGGCTGGTCTGGGACCTGGGATCCTCCTATCTCAGCTTCCCAAGTACTGGTATTACAGGAGTGTTCTACCACGCCTGGCTGTAACTTTGGTTCTGATCCTGTCTCCTGGCATGCCTGGTAATTGTGGGTTGAATACTAATTATATACACAATATTATAAAGTTAACTTGAGGCTATGACTGATGTTATATTTCCAGAAATGATTCATTTTTTACATATCACTCAGGAATCTTGCCCATTCAAACTTGAGCTTCCTTGGTTGCTCTGTGAACCCTCAAATAGAAAATATTTCCTATATTTGTTCAGTTCATCTGAATAAGCTATTCTTCCACTGCCTTGAGAGTTTTTTAAAAATATAAGTGATGGAGACAAATCCTTATACTTATAGCCAGTTGATTTTTAACAAAGGTGCTAAAAATATATGCTGGAAAAAAGCCTTTTCAACAAGTGATGTTGAGAAAACTGGGTAGCCATATATAGAAGAATGAAATTAGACCCCCACTTCTCAACCTGCATAAAAGTCAACCGAAGATGGTTCAAAGACTTAGAAATTAAATCAGAAACTTTGCAATTACTAGAAGAGGTCATAGGTCCCACTCTCCAGTAGATAGGCACTGATAGAGACTTCCTCAACAAGACTGCTAAGGCTCAGGAAATAAAAGTGAGAATCAATAAATGGAATGCCTTCACATTAAAAAAGTCTCTGTGTGGCAAAGGATACAATCAAGAATCTGAAAAGAGAGCCTATATTTTGGGAGAAAATCTTTGCCAGCTACTCCTCTGATAGAGGAATAATATCTAGAATATATTAAAAACGTAACACTCTCAAAACAAATAACCCAATTAAAAATAATGGACCACTGAAACGTATAGTCACTTCTCAAAAGAAGAAATACAAATGGCCAATAAATATATGAAAAAATGTTCAACATCATCGGCAATCCGGGAAATGCAAATCAAAACTACAGAGATCCCATTTAACTCCATTTAGAATAATACAAAGTATTATTTAATATATTTAATACAAAGTAATAAATGTTGGTAAGGATGCAGGGAAATAGGAACTCTTTTACACTGTTTGTATGATTATAAATTAGTATAACCACTATGGAGAAGGGTATGGAGGTTTCTCAAAAGAGGGAGAATGGAAACCCCATATGACCCAACTATACCACTCCTCAGTGTCTTTCCACAGGAACCAAAGTCAGAATATTATAGTGATACATGCATACCCATGTTCACGGCAGCACAATTCACAATAGTCAAACTATGGAACCAACCTAGGTGTCCATCAACAGATGAATGGATCACAAAAATGTGATATATACAACAGCAGAATTTTACTCAGTCATAAAGGAAAACAAAATTATGTCATTTGCAAGAGAATGAATGGAACAAGAGAATATAATGCTACATGAGATCAGCCGGCCTCAGGAAGTCCAGGGTGATATGTTTCTCTCATATGTGACAGCTAGAACAAAGACAGGAAGCAAAAGGGACTTCAGTCAAATGAGGAGAGAAAATGGTAGCAGTAGAAGGAGATTGAGGGAGGGAGGGAGGAAGGGGGACAATGAGAATTGAGGAAGAGAACAATAAAATAGGGTTACATCTATACAAGAAGGCTTCACTACCAATCTCACTAACATGTATGTGGAGGGAGGAAGGGGTATACAAAGAAAAATATACCAAGTGATATGTGCATGTGTGTTTGTATCACTTCGAATCTCACCATGATGTGTAATTATACTGCACCACTAAAATTATAGAAAAAGTTCTAAACATACAAACTGAATATATTTTTACTTATATCTAAAAAATGCATATCATTAAAATGATTAAAATAAGGGAAAATTTAAATTCAATCCACTCATACTAAATTCACCTAAATATAGACATAGTTTACAATCATATTTTCATCTATTCTTCAATGACTTTTATTACTGAAAATGATTTCTATTATTACTTAAGTAAGGTATTTCATATAATTTTTAAAAACCATCATTTGGTTAATGGGACAACTTAGAGTAGTTTATTATGATTTATTACAGATACCTATCCCTATATATGGGTGATTTAAGTGTGAATAATACTGAGTAACCACTGATTCTAGAACTAGAGAGTATATACTGAAACTTTGCAGAGTATTGGCATTAGTTCAATTCTACCTTGGAAGGGAAAAAATGAGGAATAATTTCTTCTCCTTACCTCTTTTTTTAAGTTTAATTTTCAACAAGTAATGATTTTATGGTATACATTATCAAAATTCATCTTAATACTGCAGGATTTAAACTATATTTTTGTATAATGTTCTTTAGGCATATTATATAATATTAAATTGTATAATTTAAGAACTCAGTGTTTATTTAATTAATTAATTAATTAATTTTTTGCTGTACTGGGGATTGAACCCAGGGGCATTCTACCTCTGAGCTACACCCCCAGCACTCTATTTTCTATTCTTTATTTTGAAACAGGGTCTCACTAAGTTGTTCAGGGCCTCACTAAGTAGCCGAGGCTGGCTGCAAACCTGTGATCCTCCTGTCTCAGCCTCCCAAGTACTGGGATTACAAGCGTGCACCACCATTCCCAGCAATAACTCAGTTTTTAAAATGTTACTGCTTACATTTGAATTTGCGCTTTTATTTTTCTATCCTTCTGAATCACTGACCACCTTTTTGCTCATTTTGCTTATTTATCCTGCTGTGCATATCCTAGGAATGTACAATATTCCTTAGTTATG
Source organism: Glis glis (assembly GCA_004027185.1). NCBI lineage: Eukaryota > Metazoa > Chordata > Mammalia > Rodentia > Gliridae > Glis > Glis glis. The sequence continues at coordinate 76,232 of PVJS01002366.1, read as the reverse complement.
AGCATCCTGTGAGTTTAATCAAGTGAATGTCTTCCATGGTTTTCTCCTCCTTCCCTTCATGGTAGGTACTTATCTTTTCTATATTGTTATACTTCAAAGTTTTCAAGGACATTTTCAGTGGGTCACTTGGTTATTTTATAAATATCATTTGGATTTTTAAATTAAATTTTTCATTTGGTCATAACACGAATTTTAATTTAGTTGAGAGAAATAATACAGAGAGATCCCATGTAAATTTGACTCAGTTTCCCGCAGCGGTAGCATCTTGAAAGCCTGTAGTGCCATATCACAACCAGAAGATAGACATAGATACAATCCACTGATCTTACTGAGATTTTTCCATTTTTATTTATACTTGTGTATGTGTGTGTGTGCTTAGTTCTATGCAATTTTATCACACTTGTATTTTTGTGTATCCAACACTAGAGCAAAACACAGAACCATTCCATCTCCTCTAGGATCCCTCACGCTGCTCTTTAATCATGCTCATCTCCTTTAACTACCTGCTCCAACCCCTGGCAGTCATTACTACTGTTCTCCATCTCTATAATTTTGTTATTTCAACAATATTATATAAGCCAGGCATGGTGGCGCATGCCTGTAATCCCAGTCCTTGGGAGGCTGAGACAGGAGGATTACAGGTTTGAGGCCAGCCACAGCAACTTAGACCCTGTTTCAAAATAAAAAATAAAATAGGGACGGGGCATAGCTCAGAGGTAGAATGCCCCTGGGTTCAATCCCCAGCACCCCCCCCACACACATGTATTATATAAGTTGATTCATTAACTATATATCCTTTGGAATAATTCTCCTCCACTTCCTCCTTTTTACTTAGCATAATTTCCTCAAAATTCCTAAGTCATTGAGTGCTTCAGTCCTTTGCTCCTCTTTCCTTGTTATTACTGGGTACTGGTCCATGGCATGGGGATAACAAGTTGTTAAACCATTTACCCATTGAAGTTGATATCTAGAATATTTGGGGCAACCACAAATAAAGCTTCTATGAGCATTCATGTACAAGATTTTGGATAAGCCTAAGTTTTCATTTCCATCAGATAAAGGCCCACTAGTGCAATTACTGGGTTGTATAATCATTACATTTTTTTGTTTTATAAAAATTGTTTTTTCTTAAAAGATTGCGCTATTTTACATTTCTGTCAGCAATGGATGGGTGATCTTTGAATGTTTTTACTATCATCCAGTATTTTTTGATGTGGTGCTGGGGGGGGGGTCAAAGCCAGGGCCTCATACATACTATGTAAGTGCTCTTCCACTGAACTACATCCCCAGCCCTCATACAGCATTTTAATAACTGCTTTCATGTCATTTTTAACATTTATTGCTGAGACACCAGGTTAAACTCTTTTTCATGTTTGTTTTGCATCTTATGTTTTACATAAAATTTCTTTATGGGAAGATATTTAGGAATTTGGCAATAGTTAACGCATAATAGGCAAATAGCTTTATCATCTCCAGTTTTGTAATACAATTTCATATGTACAAAGGAAAATAAAAAGCACCTACTGAAGAACAAACAAATAAAAAATGTGCCTTAATTCTATAGTAAAAAAGACTACCGTGCCTGCAAAGACCTGATGGACAGTATAAAACTATTGCTATACTTAAAATAACAACAAAAAAGGTTTCTCAAGATAGAACCCCAAATCCCCAAGACAAGAACTAATTCAGGTGGAATAGTAAAACATTTAAGAATTATTGCTAAATATATTTATTAATTTTTCAAGGTCAAAATAGTATTATTTTTATTTATAAGTTGTTACAGCTTGGGTCTGGAATGTCCCCCAGAGGTTCATGTGCTGAAGCTTGGTCTCTAGCTGGTGGCACTATGGGGCGGGGGTGGAAGGTTTAGGAGGAGGGGCCTAGTTGGAGAAAGTAGGTCAATGGGGTTGTGCCTCAGAAGGTTATGTTTTGTTCCTAGCTCCCAGCTCCCCACTCTGCTTCCCTGCCACCATGAAGTGAACAGCTTTGTCCTTCTGCCATGTTGTTCTGTCTTACCACAGCCCCGGAAACAATGGAGCCAGCCGACCATGGGCTGAAACCTCTGCAACCGTGAGCCAAAATAAATCTTTCCTCCTTTAAGTTGTTTTTCATGGGTATTTTGTCACAGCGACAGAAAGCTATCAAACACATAAATAAAAGCCTACTAAAGAATCAGAATATTCAGAAAAGCATAAAAAAGAAAATAAAATTATTCATGATAGTGTTCATGAAAACTGACTTTCAGTGTTCACTCCTTAGATGTCTTTGTGACTAAGAAGGTGATGTTTTGGGATAAAAGTGTTTATGGGTTGGAAGTGAAAGGAGAATAAGATTAAAATGTTACTGATAGATGTAGTAGGCACAGACTCAAAGCCAGAAATGTTATCATGATGCTACCTTATATTAAATTACAACCTGAGATTGCCAGCTCTAGCCTCTTTTTGGGAACTTTGAGCCAGCAAAATTATCTACTTTTATTAAATGGCAATCGTTTCTTGCAGTGATCAATGTAGTGCCTACTCAGCACCTCCTAAACTTGACCATTCTGAATTGAGTGTATGAAGGTAGTGTTACAATGTGAAGGTGGAAAAAAAATGTGTTCACCTCTTAATTTAATATAGAAAGCTCAGGTATTATCCAAAACCAATCCTAGCAGCACTGATAGAGGAAAAGTGTAAGATGCGTTCACTCTGCAACAGCGCCAGATTCAATCATCTAGCTATTGTGCAATGTCAGATTGAGGATCATCTATTGCTTATTATTTCACCATTGGAGAAAAAGAACCCATAAAATTAAAAAAAAAGAAAAAAGAAAAAGCTTTTCTGCCACTTGTCTGCTATAGAATAGAGTTAAAACAAATCAACACTTTATTGTAAAATATTTCCCCAGTTGTTTCCTCTATAGATGGAGTCCTTGAGGAATCAGTCTTGTATTTCAAGTATTAGCAAAGCTTAGGAGACCAGCTGAGCTTCATAATGCTCAGAATTTTATTTATTCGTAAGGAAATCTTGACTTAAATTAGGTAGATTCTGCCTTGGCTTCACTTGATTATCTAGATTTACACAGGGGTTGGAGAAGCAATTTATGCAATTCAAAGATGCCAACTTGTCAAGGAGTAAATCAAGGTGATTTTCATAAAACCAGTTTTACATAAGGGGTTTGTACTTCTACAAGAAATAATGTGCTATTTTGCTCTCATTCCTTCATAGAAGCATGGAAATATAGCTGTGATAAATGATTACATGTTGTTCCCGTTCTCATTTTACTTTGAGCATAAGTATCAGCATTGATACAAACGATTCACAGATTTCAAGTTGACCCGTCCAACTTTATCCAAGTTTTAAAGAGACTAACATGCAAGAAGTTAAAAGTCAAGGTAGATTCATTTCTATTTTTCACATTTAAAAAAGTAGACAACTTATATTTCTCTCTGTCATTTTTCTTGATTACTTGTAGCCTTTCTTTATTTCATGAAAGCAATAGGCTCATTTGACTTAATTTGGGGGCTTAGCCATAGAAACACATTTTTTGTTCTTACCAATGGAATCCTCAGCTAAAGTGTTATAATCATTGCATTTTGGTAGTCTATGGAAACTTTTTTTTTGTTCAAGATGTGTACTTATCTTTATTTTGTTAATGAAACAATGTGCTAATGTGCTAAGAATGCATTCCAGTTAAGATAATAAGTGGCAGTTAAGGCTAGAACTTAAAGTACTTTAAAAAAAAGTTATAACAAAATGTTCAGTATGGTTATGATCTCAGAATGAAAGTCTTTCTCCCACATAAAAAAAAAAGTTAGCAAGTTACATATACACATTCACTCACTCCTTAAATTTCCCGTTTTGTTCTCAACTAGAACAGATAGAACATTGTTACAGATTGGTGCTGGACTCTGGACTAATTTGGAAGCCACTATTTTTTTTTTGTGGTACTGGGGATTGCACCCAGGGGCATGCTACCTCCGGGCCACATCCCCAGCCCTAATTTTTATTCTTTATTTTGAAACCGAGTCTCACTAAGTTGCGGAGGGCCTCACTAAGTAGCTTAGGCTGGCCGCAAACCTGGATCCTCCGGTCTCAGCCTCCCAAGTACTGGGATTACAAACACGCGCCACCACACCCAGCTTGGAAGCCACTATTGAAAGGCTAAATTTTAAAAAAAACCACTGGGCACAGCATATGACATCCTCTGCTACTTTTTTCAGCCTTCTTACTATATTTCTAGAATAAGATGCTTTTCTGAAGCAGTGAACTATAAATATGTAAATATGTAAGTTGTCTTTTTATTGTCCTATTAATTATACTCTTATAAAAATACCGCTTCATCTACTGAGCACCTCTTATTTGCAAGGCACTATTCTTCATATTGAATGTACCTTCATTACTGAATCTTCATTACAGTCCTATGATTTTTGTTAGCATGCTTATCTTCATTTAACATATGGGGAATCTTAGGCAGCAAATGCTTAATTAACTCTACCTAGTGGTCTTAGGTTAGTAAGCCCACACTTTTAAACACCATGTTAGACTGTTACATGAAGTTGCATTTTGTTTTGCGTACCTTTCTTCTTTATATTGATTTCACACAAAAAGTGAACCAGGGAGTGGATGGGCATTTCATGAAAAAGAGAACATAAGAAAGGTATAAAGGTGTATGAAAAACTGCTAGCTAGTCTGATATTAACTACTAATAGTATACTTGGGAAAATTTGATTTTGATGGTCTTAAAGATGGAAGTTCACAATAAGACTCAGAAGGACAGCTTTTTTTTTTTCTTGGTGGTACTGGGGATTGAACCCAGAGGCAGTCTACCTCCAACCTACACCCCCAGCCCTATTTTATTCTTTTATTTTGAAACAGGGTCTCACTAAGTTGTGGAGGACCTCACTAAGTAGCTGAGGCTGGCCGTGAACCTGCGATCTTCCTGTCTCAGCGTCCCAAATACCGGGATTACAAGTGTGTGCCACCATGACCAGCCAAAGGACAGCTTTTTGGTAAAGTAATTGTGAAATCAATGTAAGAAAAGTTAAAAAGGGGTCCCAAAAGAGTGGAGAATATTGACTGAAACGTTAGTGAGAGAGAGCATGGCCAAGGTTCCTCTTCAGAAGTAACTAGAATCTAACTTGAACTCAGATTCAACCAAGATTCATTTCTGCTCATTTTGAACCTATTCGAGGCACTTTCACATGTATTCTGCTTATGTAATAGAATCATAAATCTATGAACTCCAGAGGCAGATTGCCCAGCTTCGAATAATATCTCTGTGACTATATGTAATAGGACAATAAGGTACTTTTTATTAATCAAATATAACACGATAGTTAATTTCATGTACCAACTTAGCTAGATTTTAGTGTGCAGTTGTTTTGTCAACACTTGTCTAGATGTTACTGTGAGGGTATATTTATGGTGCAATTAATATTTACCACCAGTTGACTTAAAGTAGAGCAGATTATCCTTGATAATGTGAACTTGCCTTTTAATTCACCAAAGGCCTTCAGTGCAAACATTAAGGTTTTCCAAAAAAGAAGGAATTCTGTTTCCAGACTGTAACATAGACATTCTGATTGAGTTTCCAACCTTGGGACTCAGGAATGCAATATCAATTCTTACCTGAATCTGCAGCCTGTTGGCTCACCCTATGGATTTTGGACTTGCCAGCCCCCACAATTAACTGAATCAATGAATTAGATCTCTCTCTCTCTCCTCTATCTTCTATCTCTCTGTTTCTTTTGTGGTACTGGGGATTGAACCCAGGTATATTCTACCATTGAGCTACACCCCCAGCCCTTTTTATTTTTATTTTGAAGCAGCATCTCACTAAGTTCCCTGTGCTGGCCTCAATCCTGCAATCTTTCTGTCTCAGCCGTCCAAGTACCGGAATTACAGGCACACATACTAACTAAGCTAAATACCTATTTGAGTTCTTTAAAATTCCTTAAAATTCCTTATTGATAATTTTGTATGGAATAATCTATATATAATATATAATATGCTAAATATATTATTAAGGACTTAGTCTATGTAATGTTAGTTTCATTAGAATCCTCACCTGTAAGATGAGGACTAATTACAGTATTATCTTTCAGAGAAGTGCGAAAATTAAGTGAGATAATCTATGTCAAATATATAGCACAGAGCCTGATATACCCAAGACCTCATTAAATATGAGCTGTTTTATTATCCTTAAAATAACCCTACAAACACATAATCACTAATTAGAAAACTTAGGGTGAGAGATTAAGGAACTCTAAAGACATTAGGCCACTTCTTTTGTCAAAATATAAGCTCTTTATTTCTTGGTTTTATTGACCTTTCAATAGAATAAATGTGTTCATGGCAAAAAAATATTGAAGTTTACATAATGAATAATTGAAAAAAACTGGTCATTTTTACTTGTAATGCGTTAGAATTGATTAACATATCAGCAAATGTTGGTGGATACTCATTGGAATAGACTTTCAACATCTAGCAGATGTCAGGATTGGTATAGGGATTTTGTAGAATTCTGAAAAGGGATCATCAATTGAGGTTTAGTCAGTTCTTTCCACCTGCTTATATGTTTTATATCCATTGGGTTGAATTTATGTTGAGGGAAACATAGATCAACAATAGTTACATATTTTTAATCTGGCTAATATTTTATTTCATATATAAATGAAAATTATATCTAGGATGATCAATTTTAGATTAAATAAAGATTATTTTTGAGGAATTAGAATTGCAATTTATCTTGAAGGCTAATTTTGTGTAAAATAGTAGTCCTATACTGTCCTATCACAAATACTCTCTGAGATGTTGATGATATAGAACAAAGACTATCTTGTTAATGAAAAAAAATATTATGAGTCATATTTCTCCAAAGTTTCTAGAAACAGTGGGACTGATCCAGGTGAATGACAATGGTACCATCTTGCATAAACTTGAAGGACCAATTTCCTATAAGTCATTTCCATTGCTAATTTCGGTGACTTAATGACTGAGCAAACTGAATATAAGTGTTGGCTGATCTTGATTAAATCACACACACACACACACACACACACACACACACACACACACACACATGAGTCTATTCTTTCTTTCATGTTTATGGAGACCTAAAATATTTGGTTTAAAGAGCCAGTTTTCTGAGACACATAGAGGACAGTGCCACACAAAGATTTGTGAACATATGTGCTTAGGTATACCCTGCTATAATATGGCATGATTAAGGGTGCAATGTGAAATACCGCTTTACTGGGGAAGAAGAAACTAATAACACTAGGTTGGTCATAATTAAAAAACAGATACGGAGCCGGGCATGGTGGCGCACACTTGTAATCCCAGTACTTTGGGAGGCGGAGACCGGAGGATCCGGGTTCGCAGCCAGCCTCAGCTCTCTCTCTCTCTCTCTCTCTCTCTCTCTCTACCTAGTGAGGCCCTCCGCAACTTAGTGAGACCCGGTTTCAAAATAAAGTATAAAAAATGTAGGGCTGGGGGTGTAGTGCAGAGGAACACCCCTGGGTTCAATCCCCGTTACTGCAAAAAAAAAAACAAAACAAAACAAAACAAAAAAACCAGATACGGCTATGTACATAAGGTAAAGGTGAAGGAATTGGAACATTTCTTTGGAAATATGAAAGGGAATGACCCTGGCTCAACTGGAGTTAATTTGGTGTTCAAATAGTTCCCTGTACTTTCTTTCCTTTCACTCAAACTTGAGTGAGCTATGAAAAAAAGTGTATTTGTACTCAAACAATTGAAGTTGTGCCTACCTGGCATTAGACTAGGAAGAAGAGTTCTTTAAAAAAAAATAAGAAAAGAAAAAAGCTTATGCATTGTCTTTTCTATATGTATATTAGATTTCTATTCAGATATTTTCCAGGGCCTTGAAATTTTCAATGGCCTATGAGATTTTCAAAGACCTTCATATAAAATTTGAGTCCTTGAATTTAAACTTATTGGCTTTAGAATATAAAAAGGAAACTACAAAATCTAAATGAATAAATGTTTAATTAAATGTCTGTAAGACATAACCTTATGTCAACTTCATTAATTATTAAATTTTGTATTCATAAAAGTTTTATTAGATTTGAAAACACTTTGGTGGATATATTTTTCCCACTTTGCAAGAATTTCCAAGTCTGCAGAATGATGAAAAATCATATTTAAAGTAAAATTATAATGATCCTTTCCAACAATTTTACAGTAAATAATAAACCTGAATGTGGGTGTACTTTCCTATGTTTGGTATGATGCACGATATGGCTTTCAAGGGGAAGACAGAGTTCTTAAAGCAGTTTCAGTTTGAATTTATTCACTGCCTGCTGTGCCATCACAGATAATAAATATTTGACTCATGTTTCACTTCTTGAAAACCTTTAAAACTAGGGGAGACTTTAGATTGTGTGCTTTGGAAGCAGTCTTTGGCAAGGGATCTTGTGCAGAAGGTTTATTGGAGTGTGTTCTCAGGAGATACCTGTAGATACTGTAGAAAGTAAAGGGAGAAGCTGAGATACGATTGCAACAGAGGACTCAGTCCCACAGTGAGCTCTGCAGCTGGGATGTTCCTTCATAGTTGCCCCAAATTGGGAAATGAGATGAGACCTTTGTATCCTTGCATCAGCCAGTAATTGGCCACATGTCTCCCCTGGGAGGGGTCATAGTCTTTGGCTGGCAGCTCTTGATAGCTGAGAGAAAGGCTTTCAGGAGAGGATCTGGAATGGTAGCATCACAGATTCTGTAATTTAGGGGGCATCAGATTACTCACACCAAAATTAAGCCCATATGTTGCAGTTATAGACAAAGGTAAATTAGGGAGAGCTAGGATTTCATCCAGCTCATGAGTTTATCAGATTCATACCTTGGTAATGATGCACTGCTGGAGTAAGAGTACTCGTCTCTGCTGAAATGTAATATTTAAGTGTACACAGCATGCTTGATAGTCTTCCCAATGCAATGTTAAGTTGCCAAAGACTTCCCAAATAAGGTAAATTAGTATTAGTGGTATTTTACATAACACATGTAGATTTCCGGATTTAACATAATTTGGTCAGTTCATAATCCACAATTAGCTATTGAACATCCATTACTGTATTGGATGTCTGAATGCACCATATCACTCATTTCTCAATTTATAATTCCTACTTTAAAGAATAGGAAACTGAGGTCTAGAAACTTTTAAAACTTGTCTAAGTTTACACATCATATAAAAGATGAACGGTAGAATTTATTCCAAATCTCTTCGATTCCAAAGTCTAGTTTTTCCTCCCCACTCTGCCACTGTAATCCCAAATACACTTTGAAAAATCTTTAAAAAACAGCCAGGTATGGGGTTCATGTCTGTAATCCCAGTACTTGGGAGGCTCAGACAGGGCAATCGCAGGTTTGAGGACATCTCAGCAAGTAGTGAGACTCTCATCAACCTAGCGAGACCCTGTTTCAAAATAAAAAAAATAAAATTGGGCTGGGTGTGTAGCTCAGAGGTAGAATGTCCCTGGGTCCAATTCCCAGTACCAAAAAATAAAAATAAAAAAATACTTAAAAACATATGCAAAAGTAATATACAATCGTGCCCAACAAAGTGATGAAAAGCTGTATATGAATACTAATTTTATTATAAAAGTAGCTGGCTACTCTGTTGTACCATATATTGTTTGGAGTACTTTACTTGAATAGACTCTTTAGAGATGATATAATATTATTTTATTATCCCCTTTTCAGAGATAGGTAAAATAAGATACAGAAGGGGTCAGGTGACTTCCCGAGATTACACAGCTTTAAGCAGTAGAGATAACAGCAGACTCCTTTCCTCTCACTTCACTCAATTGCAAATCTCTAGCCCTTTTCAGGTCAAGTGTTGATGCAATATGTTTTAAGAGATGGCATGGTACATTGTTTATTTAAAAAAATAAAGAATTGCCATTGACACACATTTCTGGGAGACAAAGTCAAAGTGTCTAGCATCTAGAAAATTTCAAGGATGTGAATGAACGAGATTCAAGAGTGTTATTTTTCAGCAAAGGTAATGCATCAGCCTTTGTCCCTAACCGTGGTAGTAAAAGGTACTCCAAATGACTTACACTATAGCGAAATGTGGGCAAGGTGCTTGAAGAAGGACACTTGATAAAAGAACAAGAGTAGATAGCTTCATAGCTCAAGGACTGTTGTTTTGATCTCTCAAGAAAAGAGCGATCCAAACATATCTCTACATCTATCAAAATATCAACATTGTACTTTCTCTACTGCTTAAGTATTTCTGAGCCACTTTCTCATAAATATTTCTAAGGCTATAGGATGAAGGAACCATTTCCAGCACACAAAAGGAAATATTATTTTCTTCTTGGAATGTATATTTTTAAAGCTTTTCTTCTTTCTGCTCTATAGTCAAACACACAAAGGGAATATTGATTGAAGTGTATGATTCAGTAATTTATTGTTATTTAATTAGAAAACAAAAATTTTGTGGCTGCTTACCAGCCTGAGTAGCATGTATTTAATGATTTTTTGATCAACACTTAGTCTAAAGGCACTGTCTCCCATTATAGTCATTGTGTTAACGATCAACATTGAGGAGAAAGTCCTGGCGCAATGATGCATGCCTGTGATCCCAGTACTTGGGAAGCTGAGATAGGAGGATCCCGAGTTTAAGGCTAGTGCATAGTAACTTAACGAGACTTTGTTTCGAAATGAAAAAATAAAAAAGTGCTGGGGATGTATAGTTCAATGGTGGAACACCTCTGGGTTCAATCCCCAGTACCACACACACCCCAAAGGTAACTGAGGAGAGAGATGGAAGCGTGCACATACCACTTTTTAACTTATTCTATAACCACATCATTAGGATTTCTAGAATAAATATTTCACTCTTACCACTAAGTGTGAACATTTTAGACTGTCTATTTCCTTATGTCTCAGAGAAAATATTATTATATGCCAAAGTAAAAATATAGTGTGCTAGTTCTTGCTTCAAGACATGCATATGTAAGTTTTGATGGGTACTAATGGATGCTCCTTAGTTTTGACCCTTAGGTTGAAAATAGCAGCTTGTTGTTATTTTTCAGGAAGAATAAGATCCATTTCCAAACATTTTAGAAATCTCAGGCCTTTTTCCCTTTATAAATAGACAAATAAATGGCCACATTAGCACTTGCACTTCAATGTGATCCAAGGACATTTTTAAAATGTCACAACTCAGGGTTAACGCTCTTATTTTTGACATTTGGCCTTCAGATTTTTCTCCTTAATTGTCTGTTTGCTGCTTCATTGCCATATACAGGGATTTAAGGTCAATTGCATCTCTTTCCTGCATTGCCATAAGATAAAAAGACGAAAAGTTTAAAATACTCCATATAGTGTGGGCTACCAGACTTTCCCGAGCTCTATACTAGTTTAAATCTCTCCAACCTAGAGAGGTCTTCTGCTCAGGCCAAAATGGCCCTCAGCAAGGATTGTCAGTTATTTGATTCTAACTATAAACTGCTCACTTTTTAGCAGATGCTTGTGGGTTTGTTTTTCTAGACCAGTAGAAACATTTTGGGCTAGTCTTACAAAAGCAAATACGAATGCAGCCAACACATGATAGTTTGCTGTTATATAAGAAATTGAGTACATTTTTGAGGAGATAAAGTTAAAGATTATTTGACTGACATAACTGGGACTTAAGTTTTCTTTTTAAATAAGGACCACTTCCAGAATGGCACCAAATGAACTGGAGTGTGACCTCTCCATATACTCTTCGTTGAGGAGGTCTTAAATACAAAAATATTCTACATCTATGAGCAAAGAACTTGAACCTCTTGCTGACTGATATCATTCACCGAGAATAATACTCAGTGAAAAGAATCACAAGATGGTGTTTTTAACCCTGAGATGTTCAGTTTAATCTATGGTGCATGCTTTTCCTTACCCATTCAACAATGTGTATTGATAACCTATCAGGTACCACATCCTGGGCTAGTTACTAGAAGAACAAAGAAAAAAGTTGCTTCTTTTAATAATGCTACGATCCTAAGGACTGATTTCTGTCTCACATGTCAACCTCTGTATATGAATTTGCCTTTGTCTTCTGTATTAGCTTACTGCCTCTCTTAAAAACCATCACAAGTCCCCCAATACATTCTAAATCATCACTTCCTTTCAAGGCTATTCTGTATGTAAGCCACTGTCCTCCTATCCTTACCCCTACAACCAGCTATGGAAGGTGGCCACAGATTGTTATTAGAAAATACAGGTGGCCATATTCTGTGCCTCAGGATCTCAACCTTTTGGTCACAGCTGAAATGACTAAGAATGGATACCTATTCCAAGGGCTGACACTATTTGGGCTGGATAATAGTATCATGTATAGTTTTGAACCAATGCTCTGTACAAATATGGAAGAAATGTTTGGTTAGATCTGTCACAAACTTCCACAGAATTTGAACCAGTGAAACAAATGTTTACTATAGCAAATGAAGGTAAGAGAGATTCAAAGGAGGTAGGTAGGGAAGTATTTTGTGATAGTAAAAGCTCTGAATAAATTAAGGAGAGAAGAAAAAGAAATGGTGATATACACAAGCATTTTGGCTAAAGTGATGCATAGAGAAAAAGACATGCTGAATTTTTCCAAATTTTATCAAAGCAGCAATTTCTAGTCTAGAAAAGGAAAAGAACTGGGCTCTATTGTCTCTGAGTTGGGCAATGTAGCTGCTCCTAGATTTCTCTGTTTTTTTTTCTCTACTGTAGTCTTCTAGTAAATATCTATTACTTATAGTCAACTTAGGAGTCCCTGTCCCTTCTATTGAAAGATCTCAAATATTTCATTATTTCAAACATGCTAAATAAACATCTAGGAATTGACTCAATGAGTTACCAAACAGAGTTTTGATCCTTGACCTCAGAAGAGTTTGTATTTATCATAGTTTCAAACAGAATGTGCACAGATGAACATAAAGAAGATAAATCATAAATAATAAAATATGGGTATACATATAATCCAGGTTTGACCATTTTTCAGTGATTTACAGAAGAATACAAGAACGCAGATCACTGTGATATGGTTCTGAATACAGTCATTCTAATCCTGCAGGCCACGGGGGCAATGTCTTCCCATAAAGAAGTGTGGATGGCATTTCTAGAAGAAAGGAGACCTCAGACCCAGGATTGAAATAGGAGAAATTTATAATCTCATAGAAGTTGAGAGTAGAATGGTAGTTAACAGAGGCTGGGGAGACTAGGGTGAAGGGAAGTATGAGGAAAAGTTAACTAATGGGTACTAAGTTATAGTTAGGAGAAAGAAGTTCTGGTGCTTTATTGTATAGAGGATGTTATGATTAGATATAGAACGGCCCCTTGAAGAGCTCACAAATTGGTGTTTGGAGTTAATGTAATTGAGTCTTGAGGGTTGTAATCCCAGCAGTGGATAAATCCATTGTAATGGATTTATCTGGATGTTAGGTGGAAGGGGGGGATCCCTGGGGGTGAGACCTTGGGGATTATATATATGGCACCTCCTCCCCCTGCTCACTTGCTTGCTTCTGGCCTTCATGATGTGAGGAGCACAGCCCATGCACTCTCTCCCTCTCTGTCTGCCTCCCGCCACCATGCCCTGAGATCCACCATCCCTGGCTTCATGTGGACTGAACTCGAAACCGTAAGAAAATAAATCTTCCCTCTAAGTTACATGGTCAGGTCTTTAGATTATTGCTTTGAGAATGCTGACCAGAACAGAGGGTAACTATAGATACTGCTAATGTACTGTTTATTATTATTTTTTAGATAAAGCTAGAAGAAAGGATTTTGAATGTTTTCTCCTTAAAGACATGATTAGTATTTGAGGAGCTATGTTTATCCTGATGTGAACATTGCAAAATGTATATATGTATTAAAACACCACAGGGTACCCAATAAATATGTACAATCTTTTATGTATGAGTTAAAAATAAAATATTAAAAAAAGAAATATGAGAAACTTGTAGATAAAGGTTTTCAAGATAAATAGAGAGAATGTTAATTAAGACCCAGCTCAGCTGCTGACCTCTTGTTACAGTTCATCACGTTCATGATCTCAGTCCTTAGAGAAAACTTTGGGATGTGAATAAGCTAAACTACAAAATAAGAAAGTTGAGGCTCAGAGAGTTTGCAATAATTTTTCCAAAGTTAAGCATGAAGTTCAAATCCATTACTTTCTGGCTTTAAAGCCTGGATTTCTTTTATTTTACTAGTATGCCTCCTCTTCATTAAACCCAATCAGCTAATGTTAAACAGACCATAACAACCTGGTTTCCACCAGAGCCCTAAACCCCAAATTCTTGTGTCCTCATTCTTCCATCAAAACTCTTAGAAAGGAATTTCCTGCTAACTTAGTGCTGTCAAGGAGGGAACCATCTTGAGCTAATAAAATGAGGTCCGGTATATAGGAGATGGCCAAGGAATATCTATTAAACAAAGCCTTGAAAGGGGCTCATAATGCACAATAAGTAGGAAAGGACCAGGGTAGAAGGATAACTTGAACCTTATAGACAATATCACAGATGATTCCAAATCAGCCTTGGGTTTGATTCAAATGGAGCTTGTGTGGCTTGCTGAAGTTCTATAAACTGGAGGTTTTGTTAGTGTTTGTGTGGCTGCAGACTCTTGGAACTAAAGCCTGTGGGCTCTGTAGCCAGGGTCTGGATTTGTAACCTGACTCTACCACTTCATAACTGTGCTACCATCAACACATTACTTAACCTCTGGAGTCTCCATTTCCTCAATTGTAATATATGTAAACAACAGATAATGGTAGACTTGATGTGAGTATTAAATGAGTTAATATTGAAAAATATTGGTGCTTCAAATAGCACCAGGACTAATGATAGGCAATTGATATATGTGAACTATTTTGAAGGGACAACAGGAGTTTTGGGTTCAACATTCCCCCTAATTTTAATCCTCTAGTATATGGAAGGCCTTTCTCAAATCATTTGTGACTTACCAGATGAGTCAATAAAACCCTGTGGTGTGGCGGTGTTTATGTGTGTGGGGGCTGTGGTGAGTGAGGAGTTGTTTCAGTCAACATTCGCACTTCTGTAATCCAAAATACCTGACCACCACATAACTTAGCGGAAGGAAGATTTATTTGCTCACAATTCTGGAGATTTAGGGTTCAGTCCATGTAAGGCCAGGTCAGTGGAGCTCAGGGCATGGTGGTGAGAGGAAGTAGAGAAAGGGAGAGAGCAAGGGCTTTGCTCTCACATCATGGAGGCCAGAAGCAAGACAGTGAAAAAAGGGAGGAGAAAAACAGATATAATTCACGAGACCACACCCCCAGAGACCCTTCCTTGGCAACCAAGCCCCACCTCCAAGATAGCTGCCTGGTTTTGGTGAGGGATAGGAGGACATTCTGAATCCAAACCATTATGGGGTATCCTTGAATTGAAGGACCTGACACAAATTGACAGCTAGCCTACTTTTGAAAAGGGCCCTTCTTTAAATGGCCAGATAATAAATATTGTAGGCTTTGTGAACTATACAAAGACTATCACAACTATTCAACCCTATTGTCATAGCATGAAAAGAATCATAGACAATAGGTAAACAAATAAATGTGTCTGTGTTCTAATAAAACTTAACTGACAAAACAGGCAGTGGGCTGGACCTGGTCCAAGGGTTTTCCTTTGCTGCCTTCTGCTACAGACAATGATGGGCACTGTGCTCAGATAATGAGCAGGCCACTGGGAACATTCCTTCAGATATGCCTTGAATCTTACTGTTTGATCAGGGGAATGCCATTTAACCCTTCAGACTAAATGTCCTCAATGGTGAGTCAGAATAAGTGCTCCAGGCAGTTTAAGATTTTGGCCTGTACTAACTTTTAGTCTGAAAGGGCCTAGAAATCACAAGTAGCAAAACTAAAATAACTATTCCATTAAGATCCTCAAACTTGTCTCTCCCCTTTTGCTAAATGGAATCTTGCTTTGCCTACTTAGATTATTCTCTTTCACTTGGCCTGACGGATGATTTTGAAATTTAAAATGCAAAGTAAGTAGGAAATGGCCAGGGTAGGAGAGTAACATGAATACAGGCTTGCTAGGACTGGGGAAAATAGTTTTGTGAAAAGTTCCCAAATGAGAAATGAGGTAATAACCATAATGTGTGAGAAAAGTGGAAGGGAAATAAAGTCGTGATTCTGTGGCATATTTATTCCTTTTACTGCATCTGAAAAATGCAAAGAAAAAGGTTTACTGTGAATTTGTTGTTGATTATGTCTTTACTCGGAGCATCATTCTGAGATTGGACCACATGGGTGATGCCTTCTTAAATGTTACGTATTTACAATTATTATAGTACTTTCCCAGGTTGAGCAGTGACAATGCCAATGTTATTTAGGTTTGTAGTGGCCATAGTTGTGATTTTTATAAGTCTTCTAGTGGTTGAAGGGCAGTAATAATAAAACAGTTAATAATAAAAGTCAGATAATAAAAACAGTTGTCAGAAATGCATGACTACATAAAACTGAAAAACATTCCTGTCTTCCTAAGTGGGGTAATACTAATGATAGCTCTTTTTTTGTGTGTGTGTGGTACTGGGGATTGAACTCAGAGGCATTCTACCTTTGAGCTATTCCCCCCAGCCCGATTTTATTTCTTATTTGGAAACAGGGTCTCGCTAGGTTGATGAGGGTCTTACTACTTGCTGAGGCCAGTCTCGAACCTGTGATCCTCCTGTCTCAGTCTCCCAAGTACTGAGATTACAGGCGTGAAACACCACACCTGTCTAATTATAGCTCTTGAACAAACACCATGTCCTTCTTACTCAAAACATGCAACTGACTTAAAGTTGCATCCTTTTCAGTTGAGTTGCTGCACACCAGAAATAACTCTTAATGATATTTTAATATCTAATGTCCATTGACATTATAAGGTAAATAATATTTTTTATTCTAATTGGTACCTGCATTTTTTCTGGAACTGTACATTTCTGGTAAATCTCTTATCATCATATGATTCTGATTCTTACTGAAGTGTTTTTATTTTTATTTTTTTGCAGTACTGGGATTGAACCCAGGGGCATTCTACCTTTGGGCTACACCCCAGGCCCTATTTTTTAATCTTTATGTTTGAAACAGGGTCTCACTAAGTTGTGGAGGGCCTCACTAAGTAGCTGAGACTGTCCATGAACCCAGATCCTCTGGTCTCAGCCTTCCACGTACTGGGATTATAAGCGTGCACCACCACACCTGGCTCTTACTGAAGTTTTATTCCTTAAAACATACATTGTTAGTCTTGCAATTGTTTCTAAGTCTTCAGTAGGATTATAGAAATTTTAGGTAGTTTCAATATGGGCAGTTGTCCTACAATGATTGATAATGGTTCCCATCTCCAATATTAACTCTTTAAAACTTCCTTTCAATGGCAAGAAGCCTATTCAGCACTTTGAACAGTACCTAACACAATAAATATTTGTGGAATGAATAAGCAAATATATATATTTATTTGCTTATTCAAATAATATATAATATATATATATTCAGCAAATAGATATATATCTCCCTGTAATAAGTACTAAATTTGTACAAATTCCCAGTCACAAATAAATTAACAAAATTTAGTAGAACCATCCAATTGAGTAAAATCTATAATCCATTGCAAAATTGAACTTTCTTTCAGGTTTGGTACAAACAGGATATTGCTCACTTTCAGGATTAATGTAGGTGTTATTTACCATCATGCTTTATCAATTGGTTTTTGTGTGGAAAGTGGGAATAGGACCCTCTGAAAAACTTAAATTTAAAAAATTCTTATCTCTTTAATGTCACCTTCTCTCTGCCAGGATTATGCATGGTTCCTGAATGTTTCTGAAACCTTCTTTTCTCTTAGATCACCTTTGGGATTATCCTCAAGTTAAGAAAATAATGCTTCTTTAGAACATTTACTCAAACTTTTATTTGACATGGGGAAGGTTAATAGTGTTTTGGATGAAAAGAAAACCTAGGTTCACTATTGTTATAAACATGCTAATGTTAACCCACTATCATGTTTTCCTGTGTCTCAGAAATAATGCATTTTTTCCAAATGCTAAGAGTATTCTCTATTGTAGAGCAAAATTCTTCTCTACAGATAATACTACTGGGAACTAAAGCAGACACAGATATTGAAATGGTAATCATTTATTCATGAGCGTATACTACCAATGATTTCTGCACCAAGGTATTTATAAATGTATGCCTTTTTTTTAAACTGAATCATATTATTACTCATATTATTATTGTTAAAAGAATAACATGTACTAAGTATATGAATGATAAATAATCTAATATTAATAGACTGATGTATTCACCTGCTATTATATTACTCTCAGCCTGCATTGGAAAAGGGAAATGTATTCATAAAGTAAGTAAATAAAATGTAATTTAGAAATTAAGTATAATGACTATTCTATTTACTTATAATCTATATAATAAAGTTATGCTTTGAAAATATTAGAGACAGTATATTTATAATAATTCCATACTAAAGTAAAAAAGACAATGGATATGAAAGTATTATTATTTAAGGTATATAAATTTAATAACCATTTATTGAGTTCAGATTATATGTAATGTGCTTTAAATACAAAGATGATGTATAGCTTTTAAGTTTAGAGAGACAAACATTATTATGATCACCAATCATGCCAATAATTTTATCAAATGTAAATGTTTTAAACATATCAATTAAACTTTAGAAATTTTCAGATTTGATTTTAAAAATCCTGACTCTATGCTGTTGATAAGAAATTAACTTTAAATATAAAGATATAGGTTCAAATTAGAAGTACAAAAGTCACCAATGTAATGCAAAAGAAAGTACAAGCACCAATCAAAAGAAGGTTGAAGTGGCTATATTAATGTCAGATGACATAGACTTTAGATCAAGGATAAAGAGAGATATTGCATAGTAATAAATGAGCCAACCCACCAAGAGGATGTAACAGTCCTACATGTATATACACCTAAAAGCAGAACTTCAAAATACATGAAGCAAAAACAACTAGTACTGAAAGGAGAATTAAGCAAATCCACAATCATAGTTGGCGACTTCAACCACTCTTTGCTCAATTGATAGAATGAGTGGACTGAAAATCAGTAAGGACATGGGAAATGGAACAACACTATTAACCAACTTGACCTAATGGGTACATATGGAACACTCTGCCCAATAAGAGCAGAAAACATATTTTCAAATGCACAAGGAATATTCACCATGATAACCATATTCTGAGATATAAAAGTCTTTAAAAAGTCAAAAGCATTAAATTTTGTGAAGAATGTTTTATGACTACAACATAATCAATAAAAAGTAATAATTAAATGTATCTAGAAAAATTTCTAATATCTGAAGTTAAAAAACACATTTCTAAATAACCCATGTATAAAACAAGAAGTTACAAGAGAAATTGGAAGCATTTTTGAATTGAATAAAAATCACAATACAACGTATCAACATTTGTGGGATGTAGCTAAAGAAACATGTAGGCAGGGATTTATGACACTAAATACTTTGAAACGAAGAAAGGTCCCAAGTCAATGATCTACCATTCCATCTTAGGAAACTAGAAAGAGAAGAACAAGCATAAGAAAGGAAATAAAGATAAATGTAGAAATAAGCCAGGCATGGTGATGCATGCCTGTAATTCTAGTACTTGGGAGACTGAGACAGGAGGATCACAGGTTCGAGGACTACCTCAGCAACTTAGCAAGACCCTGTCTTCAAAACAAAACAAAACAACAAAAACAAAATAAGGATGGGGGTGTAGCTCAGAGGTAGAATGCTCCTGAGTTCAATCCCCTTTGAGCACATACCCAAAGGAAATGAAATCATCAACTTGCAAATGTATCTGCATTCCCTTGTTTATTTCAGCATTATTCATACTAGCCAAGATATGAAAACAATTTAAGTGTTCTTTGATGAAAAATATATGCATATATACATTAAAATATATACATATGTATATAAAACAAACAGAGATCTTGCTATTTGCCACAACATGGATGAGCCTATAGGACATTATGCTAAGTGAAATAAGCCAAAGAAAGAAAATATATTGCATAATCTCACTTATCTATAGAGTAAAAAAATAAATATGCAGACAGAGAATAAAGCCATAGTTATTAGGGGTGAAGGGTATGGGGAGATGGCAGAAGATGGGGAGATATAGGTCAGAGAATATAAAATACATATCTTGGATGAACAAGTTGAAGGATATAATATATTACATGAAGACTATAGGTAATAAAATTATACTGTATGTGAGAATTCATTCAAAATGAGTGAAACTTTTTTCAGTGCTAGTGATCAAACCTAGGGCCTCAAGCATGCTAGGCAAGTGCTCTACCACTGAACTATGTACCCAGCTCCCAAATGAGTAGATTTTAGCTGTGTTTGATACACAGACATAAAAGAGGGTCACTGTGGGATGATGAAGATGTTAATTTGCTTCAGTATACTGACCTTTTATCTAATATTTTACTTACTAATCTATTATTTTTATTTACTAATCTATTTTCTTCATCTTGCTGTGGGGGCTACACACTTGGGAAGACCTGATTTGTCCTGAAAACTAGTGCAGTATCAGTACTACAGTTAAAAGATTCAGCTTGGGGTCCTAAGAAAGGGTTTTGTGGGATTAAACCCAATACTGAATTAAGCCAAGAACCCCAGAAAACATTTAAAGTGGTCTCAGGGTAGTACCACACCATGGCTCCTGAAGAATCAAGTGCAAATCTTCTTTAAAGGAAACTGTTGGGAAATTAGTCTCTACTGGTCTCGTGAGTTGAAGTCATATCTTTGTTATGTTCTTCCTTGTCATGGATATTTGTAGGATGTTTGTAGAGGGAAGAGACTTGAGATAGAGATGGTGCTTCCCTAAGGAGTAAAGGTTGGATTTCTGTAATATTCAAAATAATAAAGATGTTTCTCTTTGGATCCTAGGTAGGTATGTTTGCTGACCATTATAACAGATTCAGCTTCCCTAAAGCTCCGGGTTTTTACCATCAACCCACTAATGTGCAGGGAATACCTGGCCCTCCTCACAGAGCCCTGTGGGAATTTGGACCTGGACAGTTGGCACCAAACCATGTTGATTCTCTGGTCATTATTATTGCTGTAATAATTGCTCTTGTCTCTGATCCCGGAGTGTTGTGTCTTCTGCCAACATCTATGAAACTGTGACAGGCTAAGTTAATAGCTTGCAAATAGGGTAAAAGTCTGACCCTTCACAGCTCTATCCTTCTTCACAGACATTTGACAGTAACTATTAACATTAAAAATGTATACAGAATTTGACCAATAAATTTTACTTCTATGTAAATAATTTAGAACCATATTCTTTTATATTTATTGCAGAATTGTTTGGACATAAATATCCACACCAAGATTGATATCAAACAGTTAAATTATGGTATGTTCATCAGGTATATGAAATGAGGTCAAGTTGTGTGCACTTATGTGGAAAATTTTTCTAAGTCTAAATTAGGTAAGGAAAGCAAACTGAATCATGCTTCCGGTATAATACCATGTACATAAACACACACACAATGCACATTTTAAATTCAGAAAGGTTACCTGAAAAAACATGACAGATCACCACTAGAGAGGAAAATGGAATTGGGACATGGGTAAAGGACTTTTCTTTATCAGAACTGGTTGAATTTTTAACAATATGAATGCATTTACATTTGTCAAAGTAAATATACTTATCTGGATTTTTTGCAGTTGTAAAAAAGTAACAATTTATCTCTCAAAGTCATACTCATGAATGAGGAGAGTTGCTCTGAAAAATGCATTTCTTTCTCTTCCCCTAATTCCAGTGTGCTTTCTTGCCTCCTTTTTCTGATTTCTAGTCTTTTGTCTCATGAATAGATAGATATTATTGTCAGTATTATAATTCTTATTTATTTTTAGTTATTAATATTTACATTTATTATTATAATTCTGAATATTGGTAATGCAGTAAGCAGTTATTAATGATAAAATAATAATCATTAAGTTACGTTATTTCCCCAGTGATTTATATAAATTGGCAATTATGTGGATCTTATACACTACTTGGGAAACTGTAAATTGATACAACTATTTTGGAAAATAATTTGGACATACTTTATAAAATTAATCATTTGAATATTTTATAAGCTAGCACTTCTATTCCTAGAAAGACCTTTATACTTGTTTATCATGAGAAAAACACAAATATGTTCACAGTGGTATTATTCCTATTAATAAGAAGCTAGAAACAGTGTGACACCTATTGGTCAATGAATAAATACATCCATTATAGTATATCACACTATAGAGTATTTATGTAACAGTGAAAAAGATCAAAGTATTGTTTCATAAAAAAATGGTGTTATAGTTTGGATCTAGAAAGTCCCCTAAAGTCTCATGTGTTGAATGAAGACTTGTTCCCCAGTTCAGCTATATTCAAAGGTAGGGCTTTGGGAAAGTAAGTGGATCTTAAGGCTCTAACCTCATCTGTGGATTAATACTTTGAATGGACTACTGGGAAATGGTAGAAACTAGGAAGTTGAAAGAAATAGTTAACTGGAGGCATGTCCTTAGGTACTGTTCCTTGTCCCTGGTCTGTTTTCCTCTCTCTCTCTCTCTCTCTCTCTCTCTTCCTCATGGCTGCCATGAGGAGAGAAGCTTCCCTTTGCCATAATTTTCCACCATGATGTTTTTTCCTTAGAGTCAGTAGATCATGCACCAAAATCTTTGAAACTGAGTCAAAATAAATCTTTTATTCTCTAAGTTGTTTTTTTAAATTTTGGGACTGATGAAAAACTGACTAACACAGCTTTTTGCTGGTTATTTTAGCATGGGTTCTCAGAAATACAATACTAAGTAGAAAAGGCAAGTGAAAGTATGATGACATCTTAAAATAATTGTGTGTATGAACATGTGATAAAACTTTTAAGACAATATAACAATACACACAAAGCAAGTTGTGTACATGTTTGTTGGGGACATGTGATGGCAGAAATGAAGAGCAACTCAAGTAAATTGAAATCAGGTTGGCAATTTACTTCTAGTTCTAGTTCTTCACTTGGGTGCTGGTTCATGACTTCATTCTTTTATTTGCTTCATACTTACACATATATACAGAGAGAATATGTACATTATTTCACATATGTCAAAATATTACACATTAAAAATGTGAAACTGCCTTTCATGTTGTCAGTCATCATTGTAATGAATATATGTCTATGGACCAGATCTATTTTAGGGTTTAGAGGTTATGTGTAAGGCCATACCTTAATGTAGTCTGCCTGGGTGGATTTTGTAGATAAGTAACATCATTTTCTTCTGTGTTAAAGCCCATGTGACTAAGTGCAAGGTAGGAGGACAATGTGTACTTGAGTTACTATTGGCAGGTAGCAGATATTTGCTTATAGGATGCATTTCTACAATTGTAATTATGGTCTTAAGAATAAAAATATTTCATACTAGGAAACAGTATAGGTGTTACTGGAAGCTGCATGCTGTGTAATGGAAGTGAGGATTACTTTTTTTATGGCCCATGGTTCCTATGAATAGAATTAACCAGACACCAATTATCACCTCATTGAAAGGATAAGTCACTGTGACATCTACAGCTGAGATCAAACTCATTGCTTTTGCAATGCAAATTAATTAGAGTTGGAGAGAGCTATACTGAAGGGTTAGGAAGCACTGCAAATTTGAAAACTCTATATTTTAAGCAACTCAGGGGAAAATATGTTCCAATTAGCGTATAATGTTAATATGCAATAATCTTGTTTATATAAAAGTGCTTTAAAGAAATAGTTTTAAAAGACAACATTAAAAGACTCATAAAAATTATCCTCTTTTTTGGATGACTGTAATCGAAGGCACATAGAAATTCAGAACGTATATTATTTATTTATTTTTAACTAGCACACAGGCTCTACAGAAAAGGTTATCTTTACTTGAAAGCATGTGTTCCTCAGTGGTGAATAAAGAGAGATGGTTGACTTCTTAACATAGTTCAAAAACATATCAGATAAATATGTCTACCAGCCTATTTGGACACAGCAGTAGGTATTACCATCTGCTCCCAAATATGCCTGCAACCCTGTAGCTCTTCCATTTTGGCACCAGAATTTATGGGGAAGAGCATGATGTCCTAAGATACACTGATTTCTGGAAAGTCCCTTGAATATGTATCTGTAGTGACACAGAACTTGTATAAATAGCTGGGTTTGCTTCAACCACTACTGTTTCCTTTGGAGAACACTACCCCCACCTTCTTCTATGTTAGGACAGGTTGACATGACCCAGAAAACTTAACATCCTATAGGAATGAGCAGGTAGACAGAACATTGTCCAGGAAGATGATCAACACATTTATCATTTAATTTTTGTACCAGAAAGAACAAAACAACATAAATGTGATGACAAAAACCAATGGCACTATTAGCATCATTGCAAGTAAGAGAAGTCCTGAAAAAAACAGAAGCCATACTCTGAAGGGAATGTTCCTGGATGCTTGAGAATTCATTGTTGGGTAAAATTTGGGATGTTAGGTAGAAATACATCTCTTATTTTTAAGAAGACAGAACATTAATTATAGGCCAATGATATTCTTGAATGAACAGAAGAATTTTGCTGTCAGCTCTATAAAAATACACCTGCATAGATGTGATTAGTATCTTTACCTCCCATGAAATCAAGAATGGGGATAGAAGGCAAAGCTAAAGATATTCTTGATGCATTAATGAGGTAACAGAGCAGGGTGTGATGATAAAACCAAAGCCCTTGCACAAAATTGTCATGACTGACATTTACAAAATAGGGAAAATATTAAGAGAATTATTATCTGTTCCAGCACCTGATTAAAAAAATTCTGAAGCATTAAAACCATGTCCTTATCCAGAAACAACTTGAAGAGCTATAGACTTGAAACACGACATGTGCAGGCTTCTTCATTGAGTTATTCCTAAATAACCATGATTAGCTCACATGTTTAGTAAGTGGTAATATTTTTACTTTAAAACTTGATGTGGAAGGAGAGTATTCCTTAAGTATACACAGAGAAAATCTGTTTCAACTATTTCAGAAGATTCGATGATGAAATATATATATATATATATATATATATTCTAAACTCATTATCCTGAGTAATTGCTATCAGTTAAGTACCTATACTTTATCACATGCTGACAAGACTTCAGGTTATACTTATGTGGTATGTGAAAAAAAACCAGACTACTCTTTTGAGGTTGATTTGATTTAGTATTCTAATGATCAAAAAGAAATCATCTGTCAGGATAAAAATGTATCAATCAGTATTTTAAAGGTAAGCATATAGGACCTCATTTTAAATTTAAATATTTGCCTGGACTTTTATATAAATACTGAAGACCATATTCAGTGTTTCTATTGCATATATTTTACAAACATCTAGGTGATAACTGCTGCTTAATTTTTAACAGCTTTTAATTTTTAAGAGAGTCTTGCAATGGAATATTTCCTGTCACCAAGATATGAAAACAAGAAAGGAGAAATCACCATGCGTCCTTTTGAATTCACCATTCCTGAACCACCAACAGGTAGTGCCGTGGTGGTGATGATCTGAACAGAGGGAAATGGCCAATTTGAGCCGCTGAACCCGAATCAAGCTGCTGCAACTATGGCTTCTTCCAAGTCACTCAAAATAACTGCCAGCAGAGGGGTGTAGAGAGAGGTGGCCTCCAGCCACTTGGCGTTCACCAGAATGTGAGCCTGAACTGCTCCAAAAGCCTAATCATCATCAATCAGGAAGATAACAACTCATCCTCTCACTGTGCTGGAGCTGAAAGACTCCCTTTCCCATCATGGCTGCTCATTATATAGATAATTTAGCTCATGTAGAGAAGCATTTACCAATGACAACATTTTCTTAAATATAGAGATTATAGTTTTTGATGTGATCATTTATAGAAGTCATGTATAGTTATTCTGATCCCATTGAATAGATTAATATTCTTAGAAAATTTAGCTGGTGGATATTTTTTTCTGAATTTTAAGACATAATGCTCCGAGAAAAAATATACAAAGAAAATAACGACAAAGGAAAATTTGCAAATTGTTAGTTTGAATCCCAAGGAATTAATGCTATGAGTTGAGCAAAGTGAATTTTTCCTCCCAAACAGAAAACAAAAGCAGGTAAGAACTTGTTTGTGTCTTCCTTTAGTTCTTATGGCCACTGTGCCCTTGATCCTGTACTGTTCTGGCTCTAATTTGTAGAACCTTCTAAACAGGTGGAAAATAAATTTACTTTTTAGTGAATTTATTCATTTTAGTAGTGATTTTCCTATTCACATGCTGCTCGATCTTTTGTATTTATATTGCCAATGACTGGTATTCCGAGTTATAACTTTTCATTTTGTGGGATGAGCTAATTTTTAAAATTAAATCAATATTATTTTCTAATGGTAAATCCCCAGATAGAGTTTGAGAAAAGGGACTTAAGGGAACTCATTTAGTCACCTACTTTTATTGGGAAAGAGTTTCTTGTTGTTTGTTTGTTTATTTGTTTATTTTTCATTGTACCAATTTCTTGGCTAGCATAATGATAATTAATTTTCTTAAGCCAATATGTTTAGGGAAAAAAGATTCATTAGATCTCTGCTTGAGATAGAAAGGGAAAAATTGGGTAAATTATTATAGATTAAAAGAAAATGTGGGTCAAATAAGTAAATACATGATGAACTTATATAAGTTCAATGAAAATATATGTAATTGGCCATGAGTTCTTGGTGAAAATGTCATAAAAATGACATGGAAATAAAAAATAACTCTGATTAGAACACTTCTCTCTTTCTTTTTTAGCATATCCTCTACTTCCATAAGAAAAAGAAAATGAAAGAAGTGGCAATGAATCTATTCTAATTATACCTGTACTCTTCATTAAGAAGATTAAGCAGTTCTACACACAAAGCAATCTTTTTTGTAAATTAATTTTGATAGTAAAAAAAGGAACTTTGGATAGGTATAGTGGCATACTTGTAAACCTAGGTACTCAGGAGGCTGAGGCAGGAAGATCACAAGTTAGAGGCCAGCCTGGGCAATTTAATGAGACCCTGTCTCAAAAAAAGGGAGTAGGCTGGAGATGTAATTCAGTGTTAGTTTGCCTAGCATGTGCAAAACCCTGGTTCAATCCCCAGTACAGAAAAAAAAAAAAGGAACTTTGTCCAGCAAGTAGAGCAGGATAAATGGCTAAATAGTAGATATTTTGGGCTTTGTGAGACAGTCTCTGTGATAACGCCACAACTCTGCTGTTGTGGCATCAAAGTGGCCAGAAAATCGTCAGAAAATGAGGGTGATTGTGTTCCAATAAAACTTTATTTGTGGTCACTGAAACTTAAAATTCATATAATTTTCAAGTGTCATGAAATATTATTACTCTTTTGAATGTTTCCCCCTCAACATTTACACATGTAAAAACCATTCTTAGGTCACAGTCTCTATAAAACCAGACACCAAGTAAGGTAAGCGGAGAGGAAGGACTGTGGTAACAGACAATAGTGCATTGATCCTTGAGAGGGGCAGTGAAGTCTGGGTTTGTGTGGACCCTTCGTTCCTGCTCAGGGAAGTGTTTTGTAAAGGCTGTAATGGTAATAAGTTGTGTGAAACATCATTTTTTTTTTTTTTTTGCGGTACCGGGGTTTGAACCCAGGGGCGTTCTACCTCCGAGCTACACCCCCGGCCCTATTTTTTATCCTTTATTTTGAAACCGGGTCTCACGAAGTTGCGGAGGGCCTCACTAAGTAGAGAGAGAGAGAGAGAGAGAGAGAGAGACAGGGAGAGAGAGAGAGAGAGCTGAGGCTGGCCGCGAACCCGGATCCTCCGGTCTCCACCTCCCAAAGTACTGGAATTACAAGAGTGCGCCACCATGCCCTGCATGAAACATCATTTCTAAAGACACTCAATCCCGTTGTCATCCTCATTGGACCCCTGGCTGTCTGACAGCACAGGCTGTGAGAACCATGGTGGACAGTACCTCGCTGGAGACTCATGAAACAGGAGCTCTACGATAAGTGTTCATGGGAAATGGTATTGAGTTGGTTGGTGCTCAGTGTGGCTTTGTTTACTTCCTGCCTCCTTGATATTAAACTACTCATTCATCCACTTATTCACTTGGTCATTCCTTTGTTCATTCCATCCACATCAAATGCCAAGCACTTTCCTAAGCAGTGGGAAACAGGTAAGTTAGATGTAATTCCTGAATTTCAAGAATGGATAATAGCTATGAGACAAACTGCTGGCCATGTTCTAGTGTGGTAAGTGTGAGCTATGAGAAGAGAATTGCTGGACACCAAGGAAGAGAAAGGATGCTTGGAGCAACATAGAAAGTACCATAAAGACTCCAGAAGAAATAAAATACAATTTGTTTAAGACATTTTGAGAAGAGATCACTTATTGCCAACAGCCTCAGACAACACACATACTGTTTATTTATATGACAGTGTAGCAATTGTCTGTTTATCCTACAGTCATTGAGTTTTAGGGATGGGTATCCTAGTGGTAACTTGATTGGCTTCTCAGATTTTAACTGATGAGGAAAAAGTGGCTCTTGAGAAAGATGGAGTTCAAGGTTACCCAACTCTTTGAGGTGGCCTCATCTTACTCCACAGCTCTTCTGTGCCAGTTCAGCATTACTTCCACCACATGAAGCCCTCCTTGCCTCCTCCATAGCTTTTTACTGATTATTCATTGTTTATTCTCCCTTTTAAATGCAGATTCTTTAAGTCAACCTGCAGAGCCCTTATCTATTCTTCAGAGATTCCTTAATGACTATAGTTGATAAAATTGAGAAAATGCAATTGGAATAATGCTCCAAAGATGCTCCCGTTTTTGCATTTTCTGCTGATCTGAAGTAAAAACACAATTACCTCAGCTCTCAGACTCAGCATATTGTGTTCTTCATTCCAGGTTACTCCATAAATTGCAATTATCGTCATTTGTGGCTCTCGCAAGATTATAGGTGACTGAATACTTCATCATCTGAGATCAGAATTTCCCATGGAACAACAACAACAACAACAAACAACACACTTGTATAATGATCTAGGAAAGTGGATTAAAAACACGGAATGAGAGAGCCACACACTGAAAATGTTCAAGGGAATATAAGTTTAGCTTTTCAAATCCATTCAACTAAAGTGAAATTCATGTGGCTCTGCTGAAGTTTCAGTACCATTTTCTGGTTTAAACTTTTACATTTCTGAATTCCTGCTATTTGAAGCTTCTATCAGTTTAATGACAAAAATCAGAATCTGCAGTCTTCTCTTGGTCTCTTCTCCACCCAGTGCTCCATTTGGTATCCATGGGTTGGAGAGTAGAGGGAGGCATGGAGGTTCCTAAGAGATAATCTCTGAGGACCAGCCGACCAGCCAGCAGGATCTGCAGGGTCTGAAGGGTAGTAGTGTGTGTGTGTGTGTGTGTGTGTGTGTGTGTGTGTGTGTGTGCGTGCTTAGGACATCATCCTCAAAGTGGGGTCTATGGCTGGGATTTCTGGAAGAATTTCCAGGGATTGAACATAGCAATTACAACTTAATTTTCTTCAGAAACCTTACTCATCAGCATTTTTATAACTTAATGGGTCATTCTATTTAAGGACTTCAGATACATTATTTCATTTAATCTACGCAGAATCCAATGAAACAGTCATTATTATCCCCATGCTTCTCAATTACATCTGTAGTGGAGGGAAGTACACAGAATTCAGATGCTAAGATTATAATAATAATAATATCAATTATAAGAGCAATAACAGGTATATACTTAAACCCTTACTTGCCTCTACTATTAGAATCTTATTTTATTTTTTGGTACTGGGGATTGAACCCAAGGGTCTTCTACCTCCAAGCTTTGTGCCCAGGCCTTTTTAATTTTTTATTTTGAAACAGGGTCTTGCTAAGTTGCTGAGGGTCTCATTAAATTGCTGAGGCTGGCTTCGAATCTGTGATCTTCCTGTCTCGGCTACCCAAGTCCTGGGATTACAAATGTGCACCACTATGTCTGACTAGAACTTTTATTTACCAGACGGAGATGACCAATTTTGTGAATGATTGATTGCCTGGGACCAGCTGGCAGCAGGAGTCTATGTGTGCATGTACTCATGTGCACACATGCATGTTCCTGCACAAAGGCGCACACTTGCTCATATGCGGGACAATGGTGAAGAAAGACTGATGGAGGAAGAGACAGAACGGGGCTGCTAACTGTTTATATATGGGCTTGCTTGTCTTTAGGTTGGAAAGCATTTCATCCACAGATTCTTCTGAATTTCTTATTGGTGATCGGGCCATTTGTCTTTTGCTCCAGAGATGGTAATGTGTTCTTTGTGATACACACTTAACTACAGCTGTTCAGAGTCCTGCCACCTTCAGGATTGACGGCTACGGTGCACTCTCCTGCAGTCTACATCTCCAGCTCACATGCCTTTATTTGTTCTTTGAAAGCCTGTGCTGTGTATATTTCATGGAGAAATCTGGTTTAAGTGCTCTTTCTTTTACTTTTTCTGTGAGACAAATGGTCAAGCCACTTTTCTCTCTCAAAATTTCCATCATTATTGCTTTCTTCCTTTCTTCTAATATTGCCACACTTCTTCCTTATGTCTTTAAAATAAGAAATCCATTTAGTAAGCAATGTACTAAATATGTCTCCAAACTCTTAGGACATATAACATCCAATACTGTTTCCAGCCTTTAGCATCATGGTTTTCTTGAGTTATAATATTTCATCTAAAATTTTTATTCTTTGCATTTGACTATATGAATTAAGCACCCTCTCCTCAGAATTATATTTCTTAATTTTTTCCTTCTTACTTTTGTTTTGACTTTTCCTCTCTGGACTTACTTATAATCTATTTCAAATTGAAGTAAAGATGTATTGTGGAACCAACAGAAACCTGCAGAGTAGATTTGTTCCAGCATAGTAAATCAATTTAATATTAATGAGTACTAGCACTAGATTAGGTAGACTATGCTATGTTACACTAATAAATAATCCACAGTAAACCTAATAAAATTATTTCTTACTCAGACAAAGGCCTCCCAAGTTTAAGGGGTTCTCCAGGACAGCTGTCCTCCATCTAGTGACTCAGGCATCCAGGCTGCCTTTGTTTTAGGATTATGCCACCATTAACACTTCCAAGTCACCAATGCTTGCCTAATTACAAGAGGACAAGATATACTAGGTGAGCAGTAATTTTCTCTGCTTAGTGTTTTCATAGAGGAAGGGCTGTGTAACTGTTGAGCACCTCTGGCATGAATGTCACTTGTTTTGGGTTGGAGAGCACGCGATGCTAATAAATACAATGAGCATGCATCCATTGTCAGAGTTATCCTTGTAACTAATTGGTACCTACACCTAGTGATACGATTGGCATCTCATCAAATTGAACTCAGCTTCCCTTCCCCTACCCCCACGCCTTCTGAAGTGCTAAGAAAAGGGCTCCTGTATTATGAAGTAGTTAGCCTGTTTCTCTCCTTTAGGCAAGAATCATAATGATAGGGGGATAGGATGGGGAAGTTTGGTGAGGTTCTTCATTAGCAATAAATGATGATAGAAGACTTTCAAGTGGACTTCCATATCTATAAAATTGTATCCTGCTATGGATAAGGATTTTGATAACTTTAAATTAGTTTTTTATGACTTTTAAGCCTCACTAACCTTGTTATACCCTATCTATATCCATGTACAGATTAACAGAATCTGTGCATTTTTCTATGAGGGCTGCAAACAGAAGAAAGGAAATCTGGAGTGCTGGGGACTGCCTGAGGGTAGGCTCTGGTGTCAGGTCTGGGGTTCTCCCCTATTAAAAATTTGATCTTGAGCAAGTTAAGTAGCCTTTCAGCGTTTCTCTGAAATGGAGATGCAATGACCTAACTCAGTGGTAGTTCTAAGAATGAAATAAGAAAATGTACATAAAGCGTTTTGTAGTAAGCATTCAATGGGTAGTGGCCATCAATAACACTAAAACCCAATCTTAGTAGTAATAATGAGAGTAGGAGAGAAATTCTGCAAGGAAAGGCAACAAAATAGGGAAGACAGTCTAAGCCTGAGAGATACCATTGATTTTAGTAGTAGAAATATTTGCAAGAAATTTCTCCCACAAATTTTAACCTTAAAGCTTGAGGTATAAAAGATCTAAGGCCTCTTGTTACGTTCCTTTTAGTTGACATTTTTCTAACACTTTTAAAAATCTTTCTGCTAATGAGTGGTAATGGAGTTGTTTAACACCGATGTCTATTTTATTTATTTATTTTTTTGCGGTACCGGGGATTGAACCCAGGGGTGTTCTACCTCCACGCTACACCCCCAGCCCTATTTTTTATACTTTTTATTTTGAAACCAGGTCTCACGAAGTTGCGGAGGGCCTCACTAAGTAGAGAGAGACAGAGAGAGAGAGAGAGAGCTGAGGCTGGCCGCAAACCTGGATCCTCCGGTCTCTGCCTCCCAAAGTACTGGGATTACAAGCGTGCGCCACCACGCCCGGCCCTATTTTATTTTTGATTCTGCCTAGAGATGGTGACCTTCCTGGTCTGAGTGGGAAAGTCTGGGGGTATGACAGGAATACTCAGCCAGCTCTAAAGAAGGTGCAGATGTCAAACATTGATAAGTAACTTAAATATATGTGAGCCATTTGTATGGGGGCCATAGGGACATACAAAAATAATATGAGGTAGATCTGGTACAATTGAATGAAAGGAGATTGGTACTATATTAGGAGATCCAAAGAGACACAGGAGTTAAGGTTGGGATGAGACAGGATGGACATGGTGGCTCCTTATCACAGAAGGAGTTCTGGCAGGGAAGAATAGAAGGAATCTTATTCTCATCTCAAAGGCCTCTAAATCCTTTGCTTTAGGACCACTAATACACATCATGTTACATCTCTGCTATGCCAAATTCTGTCCTTGATTTTCTCTCCGCTTCAGTTTACTCTCAATACTGATGATATCCAGATAAAAACTTTGGTGCAACTCTCTAGGATGGTTGTTCTCAAAGCATGTGGATCAGCAAGTTCAATATCATTCAAAACGGAGATGAAATGACCTGCATAGAACATGATAGAATTGGAGGGAGGGCTAAATGTGCAATGTGTGCATGTGTGATGTTCATACCCTGACATATATCAAAATGTATAATTACAATTTACAATGCACAAAAAAAGATTAAAAAAAGAAATATAAATTCTTGGGCCCCACCCCAGAAGCAGAAAACTTAGGGGTGAGACCCAGGAATATGTCTTTTCATAAGTACTCTAGGTGATTCTGGTGCACACACAGGTTAAGAGCCATTGTTATAGAAGGTACCACTGATTTCTCATGTTGTGTATGCTTCAAATGTAACTCATCGTTCCCTCCCCACTCCTGCTAACCATACCCAATTCTACTGCTTTACACTAAGAATCTTTCCTTAAGGTCAGTTGCTCAAGCTAGAAACTCGGTTTTGTCCTCTACCCCTCACCTACTTGTCATATCAAATCAACAAATCATCCAACTACCAAAGAGCTTTCAACACATCCTCTTCCCTCTCTCCCAATAGACCGCCACCAACTCAGCTTGTATATTTGAATGACCTTCTTGCTGAACCACTGTTTTGTCCTGGGCATTGTGCTAAACTTGAGTCAGCAAACCAGAGATTGCAGGGCAAGTCCACCCATGGTGTGTTTTTAATTATTTTTTAATTTTTACATTTTTTTATTTTATTGGTGCATCATAATCATACATCATGATGAAGTTCAGAGTGATAGAGGAATATATGCACAAAGTACTTGGTAAGCCCTTCCCCACTCCTACTCCACTCCCTCACCCTCCCCTGCAAGACATCATGATTAGCATTGATAAATTTGTGTATGTGCATCATGTCCATTGGAGTGTTTCCCTCATCAAGTCTCCCCCCCACCCTGCTTCCCTCTGGTAGGTCCCCTCTCTCAGCCATAAAGAAGAACAGAATCATATCATTTGCAGGGAAATGGATGGAAATGGAGAATATTATGCTAAGTGAGATTAGTCAGTCATGAAAAGTGAAAGGTTGAATGTTTTCCCTCACATGTGGAAACTAGGGAGAAAATGGGACACAAGAGGGACTCCATGGTGTGTTTTTATAAATAATGTTTGACTAGAATGTAGCCACACTCATTCACTTACATATGGTGTATGACTTCTTTTGCATTACAACTGAGTTGAATATTTGCAACAGATACTGTATGGCCCCCAAAGTCTACAGTACTGACTATCTGGCTGTGTACAGAAAAGGTTGCTGACCTTTGTGCTAGATACTAGGGATTCATGGAGAGAAGTATATCATTTTCATCCTCATGGAACTTACAGTCCAGTAGGGAAGAGCAGCAGATAAAGATAGCTACGTAGTTATCCAAGTCAGGAAGCATCTGACCCGTGGGGAACACAAAAGGCTTTAGCAAAGTGAAGTGGAGCTGAGTTTCAAAGGGTAAGTAGGAATTCACTAGACAAAAATGGAGAAATGTGTTCTAACCAAAAAAGATAGAGTTTTTTTTTTCTTTGTAATTTTTCCTGGCATAGGCCTCAATACATTGTGGTTTTAAATGTACTTGACTACACAATAGTCACTTCATAAAATCCACTATTTCTTTAGAGAAGGAACCTTCAGATTGCAGCTTTCTTTGGTGGCTCCCCTTGGCCCTGTGAGTCCTCATCGTAGAAGTGGTTAGCAACGACCTAGGGCTACACTGTGGACATCAGTTTTGAGCACCAGAGACACTCCATATTAAGACACTAAACAAATTTCTTCCTGAAAGCCCAGTATACAACTTGGGAACTGCTGAAAGTAGTGACTATCAGATTGCATTTTGTATCTGCTAACAAGTGACCTGGATGGAGGAGTATTGGTGTAACAATTTTGCCTGAGGGACTGTAGCCTATTTCTCAAGTGTTTTCAAGGCAAATTGCATGCAAAGTCTGAAATGATTTCAGCTATATGTCCTCTTTTCCCAGTGAAAATCCTTTTCCTTTTTGTGTCCATACTTAACAAAATAATTTTTAAAATTCCACAAACATGAGAAATCTGAAATTACTATAGAGGCATTGCTTCTTTTACTCCCCTTCTTTTTAAAGTTGCATGCAATGAAACAAAAGAATCCATCCTACCCTCACCAACGCAGACACTTCAGAAATACTTTCCTTATTTATTCTTGGAGAAAAGAAGGTACAAAAATTCGGGGTGCAGGCCACTGCTGCTGAGAGTTCAGGTTCCAACAATTTGTGGCTGGGGATATTTCTCTTCTCATTTTGCTGTAACCTTATCTGCTTTTACTGCTGCCCCACCATTTCAAGTAAAACACATATCCCATTCTATTTTCTGCTTACAAAGCCATGCTAGAATAATTCCACCTGTTTTGTAGCTGGCACTGATTCTTTCTGGCACGAAGACTGGAAACACCGGGACTGTTAAAGCACTGTCTACATTTGCAGCATCTCCATGGGTGCTCTCCAGCTAATAACTCGCTTCCATCCAAATGGTACATTTTTACTTCAGGCAGGGATGTCTTTGGATGGCTGCTTTAGAGCTAGAAGCAGTTAGGGGATCCAAGAGACCTCCTAATTTCCCCTCCTCTCCAGCTTCTAACATTCCTCATGAATCAGATCATTGACTGGCTTGCTGCTTTTTCTTCCTCTCTGCCTGCTTCCGTTATCACTGGCATTACTTTCAATCTTGTCGCAGATCTAGCTGATTAAAAACACTGGCCTTGAGAAAATTCTCTTTCTTGAAAGTCAATGCTTGAAGGAGATTAGGACTATTTATATTGTAAGGCACTCCCTTAAACCCTCTGGTGGCTTTACTCTCTTGACTGATGCAAACCTCAACTAATTCTCTTTATCCAGATAATCCACTCGCTTCCAATATTCATCAAATGGCAAAATGAAAAGCTTTTAAGAAAGAGAATAAATGTGCAGGCTTAAAATCACAGGACATTTTAGTCTTAAAAAATTGTGAAAGAAATTATGAGGAAATCAGGGGGTTTGGAGTCTTATTTCCAGTAAGATCATTTGAAAGCAGATAAAATCCATGGAGCCATAGCATATATGTTTTGTACTTCTTGAGTTACTTTAGCAGGTGCTTGGATTACAGACCTTTGATGAAGAAAAAGAAATGGGTTTTTGTTCTTTGATAAGATTACCATAGGACAAACTTTTCCCGATAGGAACTCCTACTTCTCTTCTTATATGTGAAATTCTCCATTGTACCCATTTCTCTATTTAATATCCTTATTAAAATAATTAGATACTTAATGGGCAGTGATTGCAGACAGGTACTGATGAATATCTATAATAAAAAAGGAAAAGTCTGTCCAGAGGGTTTCCAGTATAATGGTGAGGATACAAAGAGTTGTGTTGAATTAGGGCCAGAATACTAGGGGAAGCTGAGAGAATAAAAGTCAGTCTTTTC
Source organism: Glis glis (assembly GCA_004027185.1). NCBI lineage: Eukaryota > Metazoa > Chordata > Mammalia > Rodentia > Gliridae > Glis > Glis glis. The sequence goes on along the minus strand of PVJS01002366.1, from coordinate 39,832 downwards.
TTCTCTAATTCATTTATTCCCATGGCCTTGGGGGACAGAAAACATGGCAAGGGAAGGGATGTAAATTGAAGTGGTAACATCTAGAACGCCAGTCTTAGAATTGTGCAATTATCAGTTGACACGCTTCTGTGAACTGAAAGTGTTGCAAATACTTCTCCACCTGATACTCTCTGTTAGAGGTACCATGTAGCTGCCAAAGTCCTAGCAAGGAATACCAAAATATTCTCCCAGCATATTTACAAAGTACTATAGCAATTTCTTTTCACACGATGAAGAATAAAATAAAACAAAGCTTCTGTTTTCTTTATAGAAGCCAATATGCTCTGGTTAGGTATCAATTGACTTAGTATTCATCCAAATGGGGAATAAAAAGGTTTGGTAATTGGAATGAGAGAATATGAGAATAAAGGACTATTCAAGGTGAGAACTGGCAGGTTCCTGTCTCAGGTGTACTTTGTATTTTATGAGTGTGGTGTTTCAGACAAGATGAATAAAAAGGTGAAGATTGTTGTAAAAAGGCAAACTGGAGAGCTGCAAACCACACCCTTTTGACCTGAATTTTCAAACATAAAAACTGTCACTTAGAGCTTATTTATACAAACAAAACAAAAAGCCAGGGATAATCATGTTGTTGGTAATGTCTGGTACAGATTTCTTGGGTTTCTACAGATTAGTTTTGGGTGCAAAGAGAAATGGGTATTGATGGTCCAACAGTTGAAATGAAAGCTTTGTGTCTGCTTCTGTGTCTTGTGACTTGATACATCCATAACTAAACAATGAAAGTGCTGAGTTATAAAACGATAAGGACTGTCTTTAGAAAGCTCAGCCTGGGAATGGTCCCTGACACAGGAGCCTATTCAGGGCTTGTGGGAGATGGGAAGCCTTGGGGAGAGCATTTGGTTCTGTATATGGGCACAATTCAAAGATATCTGTATAAAAGAGGAAGTAAAATGATTTCATCTTGGTAAATATTTCTTAACCTCATCAACAGCATGCATATTGACATTTCCCAAATCCTAGTCCACAATTTAAGCATATGTGTGAGAGCAACCTGTCATCATCCATTCCTGGGGTGACATGGCCATGAGGGAAAAAGATGTTTCCCTTCTCCCCACAAAGGCTTCAAGATATTCCCTGATCAAGACTGTTACCTGCTCTAAAAATAGGGGAAAATCAATGAAGAGCTCTTGCTGCATCTTTCTGTAGTTAGCTTTAGGGGAGATGGCTTTACATGGTTGGCTTTAGGGGAGATGTCTTTGACATGGATCTTGCCTCAGTTCTTATCCATCCATGGGTGTTGGGGACAGTCCAAGACCTGTGCTCTGAATGGCCAGGTGAAGTGCTGCTTCTATTCTGGGAGAAGGGTCCTGTTCAGATTTATTGGACATTTAAAGAAATCTTCTCCTGAATTTGAACTTAAACCAAGTTCAAAAACGGATGTTTTTCTTAGGATACTCTGTATATGGTACGGACTATGTCCAAACCAAGCTTGTATTACTGTCCTGAAGAGTAAAAAGATCCCTTTACTTACTCATAGTCTGTGATATTGTTGCAGGCAGAATAACTTTTTGACTTTGGTAAATGTATTGCTGGTAGTTATTCCATTCTGCAGATTCTAAGAAAAGAAGAGGACTGCTGGTAGTAGAGTTTGAAGAAGGAGGCCTTCAGTAGAGGGAGGTAAGTGTAGAAAAAGGAGTGTGCTTCTGTGCAGAGAGGGTCTTGTTTGGGAAGTCTTCCCCTTAGATTTTGGAATAATTTTTCATCAAGAATAAATATTTCCATATTTAAACCCATTTAAGCAACATGTGATGCATCTGAAAGCCTTTAACTTATTTCAACCTCTTTTGGAGGGTAACTCCTTTCATGTTGCCTTTCCGATTTCACAATGAATGTCGATTGCACAGAAGAGGCCCCTCCACCCAGAGGGACAAGTTCTCTATTGCACCTAAGCCTCATTCTCTGTGTTTTTCATTCGTAGTATTTCCCACAGTTTGTAACAATGTATTTGTGATTTTTCTTTTAATCCCAAAACATAGTTTGCTCATTCTTGGCTTCCCAGTGCTTACCATATGCCTGATGGATAGTGGGGATTCATTAAATATTTGTCAAATAAAGGGTAACTGTATGTGTGTGTGGGGTGTGGAATACTGGGGATTGAATTTATTGAATCATATTGAACTTATATGATTGCATTATACCTGACAGATACACCCCACCCCTAATTTTCTTTTTATTTTGAAACATGGTCTTGCTAAGTTGCTGAGGGTCTCGCTAAATTGCTGAAGCTGGCCTCAAACCTGTGATCCTCCAGTCTCAGCCTCCCAAGTATTGGGATTATAGGCATGTGCCACCATGCCCTGCTGGGTTTTTATTCTTTGATAGGATCACCATAGCACAGACTTTCCCTATTGGAACTCCTGCTTCTTTTCTTTTTCTATGTGGAAATGGAAAAGAGCTTGAGACAGGTGGAGCAGGACAGACATGGGCCTTTCTCCTTCCCAAACATATTAAAGGAAAGTGACTCTTGAAAAAGGATGATATCTGGACACCAAATAGAAACTCTGAAGCGATTTTTGTGCTTTGTAAATTTTTAGCATGTTATAAGTACATGGAATGTGATCTAAAATTAGTATCTTTTCCCCACTGAGAGCTTTGGAAATTAGTTTTTTTTTTCCTTTCAGGGTGTGCTCAATTTAAACTCAAGTAATTAATTCTCGAGTATAAAAGGACTGTTAGATTTGTAAAACGTAGCTCCATTGTGCTATAATACTTTCATTAACATCTTGTTTTACTTATTAACTTACCATTTTAATATCTTAAAGCATGAATTATACTTAAGCATAATAAAATGATTCAAATGAGATAATGTGCACGAAATGGCTCCACCCCACGAGACACTGCACTACAAGCTATTTTAAAATTATTTCACAATTGAGAAATTCACTAAGCACTTTGCCCACCCAAAATGCAGAGTTGGTGATCAAACTGAGGCACAAGATATTTTCTTATTCAAATATACTTTATCTCCATATAGGCTAAGAACTATGCTGCAAAATCATTAATGAGTCAGGTTTATGAAAAAATGAATAAATGAGAGAATGAAATCCTAGTCTTTCCTAAAATAAACTAAACTTGGGGATCTTTTGCTTAATACTAGTGTGTCAAGAGAAAAGGTCTTTCACAGCTTGAAACTAGCTGTAATGTCATGGGTAGTAATATTTTAGGAAATAATGAAGCTGTCATTTGTCTCTGCCTGAAAAACTAGATTGATGTAGTGCTTTGAATGTAGGGTAGAGGCAAAGAAAAGAAACAAGAAACAAGAAGGGATGGATCTAGGTTTTATAGTATCTCAAGTTTATACAGTGTGGGTGCCCTTTTCTTGGAAAATATTTTTTCAAGTTATAACTGTAAACTTAGATACAAGTCCTTACATGGGGCAATGTGAGAGAGGGACCTGAAACAAAATTCACTGACTCCAGGCCAGATCTGCTTTTAAATCTGATAATTAGGGCAAATAATTGTCCACACTTGGGTCCTTTGGTCATTTCGGAACCCAATTAATAATTGTTACAGCCCTCAGTGGTGGCTCTGTAGGGTATGAAAACTGAGTAACACAAAAAAGCACTTAAATATGCTTTTAGGTGTAACAAATTACAAAAATAGTAACATGAAAATGAAAATGTTGTCTCAATTATTAGCATGATCTACCTGAAAATCCATGGTAAACTTGATCCCAAAATACAAAGATTTACAAGATGAATGAACAGGTACAATCCAGTTAGCCCCACTTTGCTGACCATTTTCTGCAGAAGTTAAAATTTGAAAAGAAAAATCCTGCCCAATTTCACAGTATGTGCGCAGTGCTTTAGTACCCAGCAACTGTTTAGTCATGACCTGTTTTTCTATCTACTACCTTTTAGAAAGGTTTGTTTTTATTATCCCATGTCAAAAATCTAAATAGCAGCCGGGTGTGGTGGCGCATGCTTGTAATCCCAGTACTTGGGAGGCTGAGACCGGAGGATCCGGGTTCACGGCCAGCCTCAGCTACGTAGTGAGGCCCTCCGCAATTTAGTGACACCCTATTTCAAAATAAAGAATAAAAAATAGGGCTTGGGGTGTAGCTTGGAGGTAGAATGCCCCTGAGTTCAATCCCCAGTGCCACACACAAAAAAAAAAAAAAAAAAAAATCTATATAGCTATTCTACTAGCCTGCACAAAGCAATGAGAATAGACCACTCTAGCTTTGTACATACCCTATCCCCACTTTCAAAATTGAAAATAAAGTTCTTAAATGAATAAAGGCATGGATTTCCTCTGTTAAGATGACAGGGTCTTGCTGGTGGCCTGGAAATTACTTCCAAGCACGGATAGCTAATAATGGAACAGATAAGGTGATTAGAAAGCAGTGAGCTCAATATACGGTGACATTTTTTTACTTCTATAATTTCAATTCCATATGATCAATGAAGGATGAAGTGCTCATTCTACGTTAAAGTAAAATATGAGAGCATTTTATTTTTTAATAAAGTATAAACCCAATACTGCCATTACTTCTGACAAAAGTTATACATGTAAAGTCACACTGTATTTTATTCTACAATTACAAAGAAAAGTTAGAGGGCCTAAAACTGTAGTATTGTATGTGGACATTATTCATCTAAAAAGATATTAAGGTGCATATAATTTCCTTTCTCTTCTCTTCTTTTCTTTTGTTTTCTGTTCTTTTCTCCACTCTTCTTTTTTCTTTTCTTTTGTGGTGTTGGGGTTGAACCCAGGGGCATTCTACCTCCAAGCTACACTCCCATCCCTATTTTTCATTCTTTATTTTGAAACAGGGTCTCACTAAATTGCAGAGGACCTTACTAAGTAGTTGAGGCTGGCTATGAACCTGCGATCCTCCTGTATAAGCCTCCCAAATACTAGGATTACAGGTGTGCGCTACCACACCTGGCTAAGGTGCACCTATTTCTATGTCATATGGAAAGACTGAGACACCTGCCAAACCTGAATGTTCTTTTGCATGGCATCCTGGGATCTCTACAGAAGCAAAATAGGATATTTTGACCTTTTTGAGTTTATCCTGTTATGAGTGCTTACTATTTCATGCGTTTACTGTGCTAGTCACTGGACTATATATGAATCCAAAGAACAATTAGCTGCCTTTCAAGAATGAGCTGGCCTAATCTCTATGTGTAGCCTCTTAACAATAACAAAGTGAACCTCAATGTATCAGAAATTTAACTTAAAAAATAGAGAAGAGATAACTCTCTGTGTTGTGATGTATTTATTAAAAAACTCTGTTTTACAGGACAAAGTTGAAAAGATTCCTATTGAATCTCAGACATAGGTTCAGAATCTGAGACATATTCCTTTAAAATTTACATTGCAAGATTAAATGACTACTGAATAAGGATATGCCATGATTTTTGTCCTAAGTTATACAACATTTAAAGTTTGTGTTTAGGATATAATAACTGAAGTCATGAAGTTTTCAAATTGTGTTCTGGACAAATATTTGTTTCTTAAAGAATGCCAGTAGGTAGGTGCCAGGTAAAAAGCCTATGGTCCAACGAACTCGGGTGTTCCTGATGATCCCCCTCTCCTGAGACTCAGTGCACACTGGCATCGTGAAGGCTGTGGGAAGTCAGGCCGTGGAGAAGAAATATGTTCCCAAATTTATCTGAAGAAGTCACGTATGTGTTTCTTATGAACATCTTGCAAAACAGTGCACATCAGCACGGGAAATACTGAATCAGCCATTACGTGGAGACCATGATGATATGTGTTATTAGGCATTTGTGGTGCTTTAGAAAGCTCTAGAAAACAACCTCTACAGAACCTCAACAGCATTCAGGCAACCTGCCTCATCATTAATATCATTCACAGCCAGGTGTGGTGGCACATGCCTGTAATCCCAGTACTTGGGAGGCTGAGACAGGAGGATCTCAGGTTTGAAGCCAGCCTTAGCAACTTAGTGAGGCTGTCAGCAACTTAGAGAGACCCTGTTTCCAAAATATAATAAATAAATAAATAAATAAATAAATAAATAATAAATAAAATGGGGCCAGAGGTGTAGCTCAGAGGTAAAATGCCCCTGGGCTCAATCCCCAGCAGCACACACACAAAAAACCATTTAGTAATGTATACATGTATGACATTTGGAACAACATAAAGGTCTGTCAAATATGAAAGCTATCCATGTCTCTATTGCTTATAAAAGTTACCTCTTTGGATTTAGACATAGATTTGAAAAGTCTCTGAATCGGTGGTATTCTAGAAGTTATTTATATAGGTGGTTCTCAATCATGAAACAGACATCTGGAAAGGATGGTACAAATCCATATTCTCAGGCCCTACCCTTGTAGAGGCTGATAGAGTAGGCTTGGTGTAACACCTTGATTTTGTAGCTTAAATTTTCCTTCAGAAATTCTTTCATGTAGCCAAATTTGGTAACTACTGATCTAGTCCAAACTTTCCAAGGATCTTGTCTACAACACTTCAGTGGATGGTGACATCTAAGTCTAAACAATAACAAATGTCTGTATCATTATTGGAAACTCTCCCTTGCTTGAATCTAAAATATCACTAAGAGCTAGCACTTTCTGCTTGCTTACTAGGTGCCAGGCAGTGTACTAACTACCTTTATGAATTATTTAATTCTTATGATAATACTATAAAGTAGAAACTACTATCATTTCCTTTATGGGGAGAAAAATGAAACTTATACAGGTTATATAAAAACTCCAGGAATCTAATTTTCAGTTTGAATATTGATTAAGAAGTCAGAATACTTTCTCTCATAATAAGTAGAACACAAAGCCGGGCGTGGTGGTGCACGCTTTTAACCCCAGTACTTTGGGAGGCGGGGACCGGAGGATCTGGGTTTGCGGCCAGCCTCAGCTCTCTCTCTGTCTCTGTCTCTCTCTCTGTCTCTCTCTCTGTCTGTCTCTCTCTCTCTCTCTACTTAGTGAGGCCCTCTGCAACTTCATGAGACCCGGTTTCAAAATGAAGTATAAAAAAAATAGGGCCGGGGGTGTAGCTTGGAGGTAGAACGCCCCTGGGTTCAATCCCCAGTACCACAAAAAAAAAAAAAAGTAGAACACAAAGAAAAGGGCATAGATACTGTTGCAATTTTCATCACAATAAAAGCTTGACTGAATATGTTTTGGCTCATGTAAAGACCAATATTGTTCCATATTATTTTTTGTGGTGCTGGGGATAGAACCCAGGGTCTCATGTATGCTAAATAAGTGCGCTACCATTGAGCTACATCCTCAGCCCCTCTAGAGATGTTTGTAGTCTATACACCCAAGGAATGCTCAATGAACATGAAAATAGTTACTATCAGCATTTATTTGATGTTCCCAGAAATTTGCTAAATGAGAGAAGATTCTCTCTTTACCCCTGAATTACTATCCATGTAGTTTAGAAAACCAAAAGGAAATGCTTGAAAAAAACTTTCACTATTACCATTAGCAGATTTCATGCTATCCAGTGACATTTAGTTTACTGGGATCCTGCAATGAAATGGTGTGTTACAAAAGAGTTATTGTTACCGTATCCATCAGGTATTATTTCTAGATTATACTAATAAAAAGAACAACTATAGAGGTCCTAGGTTTTGGAAAGATGTATCTATATGAGGCTAGTTATACTTTTAAAACAGGAAGGTTTTTTATTTTTATTTTTCTTACTTCTATTCACATAACCACAAAATATCAATGAGAAATCTTAATATATACACAAATATCCTAAATTTATGAATGCAGAGTTAGTATAAAGCTGAAGACCATCAAGAGGGATTGCTCTGTTTTCTAATTCAGCCAGATCTCCATTTTTGGTTTTATTTTGGACTCCTCTGCAACCCCAGCATAGTTTTAGCTAACATGTTTAAGAAAATTTTAAACTTGATGATTTCTAAGTACTGTCCCATCTTGAAATGCTATGACACTTGCTATGGTACAAGGCAGGAACATATGCTTAGTTGGCTTAGTTGTCTGGAGAAACTTGGATTGAAAGCCTGTGCTTCCTACTTAGCTACACCCATGTTCCCAACTAATGTTTATGCCAGTGCATGGAGTAATGTGCAAGAGGATGAACAACTCTGGGAAAACTCATCTCCCCTGGGATAAACAATGAAAACTCAATTCTGTTCCTAATAATAATAAAAAGAATCTTTGTACAAAAAGGGTAAAATGTCACCATCAGTACAGTTAATACCATTTATTTAAAAATAACTACACCTTCAGAGGTAGCAACATGTACAACTATGCCTTGTTATATCTATAAGGCACTTCCATTTGCTTCTTTTTTTGTTACATAAAATAATTTTATTTATATAAGAAAATGAGCATTATTGAATAATGGGGAAGGGCAGGATTTTAAAATAAATGGTTGTGCTATTAGCATTTTTTTCTTATTTTTATATACTTTTATTGGTGCATTATAGTCTCACATCATAATGTGGTTCATAGAGATGGTGACATACATGCACACAGCACTTGGCGGGCTTTCCCCCAGCTCCCTCCCCACTCTTCCCACCTTCCCCATATAGAGTATTGAGACTGACATTGGTATTTTCACATGTGTACATAGTATCAGTGGAAGTAATTCCTTCATTGATCCTCATTCTCCTCCCTCCCCTTCCACTAGACCACCTCCCTGGCTCCATTGGAATTTCTCCTCCATTATCTGAAGCCCCTCTGGTATCCTTATTACTCCCTAGCTTCTCCATATGAGAGAAAACACATGACCCTTTACTTTCTGTGACTGGCTAATCTCACTTAACATAATGTTCTCCAGGTCCATCCATTTTCCTGCAAAAGACATAATTTTGTTCTTTATGCTGGCTAGATTTCCATTGTTGGTATATCTCTCAATTTTGTAATTCTTCATTTGTTGATGGACACCTAGGTTGGTTTCATAATTTGGCTATTGTGAATTGTGCTACTATAAACATGGGTATACATACCTTACTATGATTTTCTGATTTCAGTCTCTTTGGAAAGATACCTAGGAGTTGTATAGCTGGATCATATGGTAGATCCATTCCCAATTTTCTGAGGAATCTCCACACTGATTTCCATAGTGGTTGCACTAATTTGCAATCCCATCAACAATGTAGAAGAGTTCCAATTTCCCCACATTCTCACAAACATTTATCGTTGTTTGACTTCTTGATGATTGCCATTCTGATAGGGGTTAGATGGGATCTCAGTGTAGTATTGATTTGCATCTCCCTGATTGCTAATGATGTTGAACATTTTTTCATGTATTTATTGGCCATTTGTATCTCTTCTTTTGTGAAGTGTCTATTTAGTTCAATTGCCCATTTCTTCATTGGGTTATTTGTTTTTTTAGCGTAAAGTCTTTTAAGTTCTTTGTCTTTTCTAGTATTAGTCCTTTACCAGAGGGATAGCAGGCAAAGTTCTCTCATTCTGTAGGCTTTCTCTTTAGACTCTTGATTGTTTCCTTTGATGAACTGAAACTTTTTAGTTTAATGTCACCCCATTTATTAATTCTTGTTTTAATTTCTTGAGCTTTGGGGGTCTTGTTGAAGAAGTCTCTGCCTATGCCTATATGTTGGAGTGTTGGACCTATACTGTCCTCTAGTAGCTTCAAAGTCTCTGGTCTAATTTCCAGGTATTTGATCCATCTTGAGTTGACTCCTGTGCAGAGTGAGAGGTAAGGATTTAATTACATTTTTCTGCAAACGGATAACCAGTTTTCCCAGCACCATTTATTGTTATGTGTTTGGCACCTTTGTAAAAAATCAATTGGCTATAAGTGTATGGATTTGTTTCTCTATCTTCTATTCTGTTCCATTGGTCTATGTGTCTGTTTTTGTGCCAATACCATGCTTTTTTTATCACTATAGTTCTGCAGTATAATTAGAAGTCAGAAATTGTGATGCCTTTTGCATGATTCTTATTGCTGAGAATTGCTTTGGCTATTCTGGGGCTTTTGTTTCTCCATATGAAATTTATGAATGATTTTCCTAGGTCTGTGAAGAATGACACTGGTATTTTGATAGAGATTGCATTGACTCTGTAGATAATTTTTGGTAGAATGGCCATTTTGATAATATTTATTTTGCCTAGTCAAGAGCAAGGGAGATCTTTCCATCTTCTAAGACTTTCTTCAATTTCTTTCTTTAGTGTTCTATAATTTTCATTGTAGAGGTTTTTTATATCCTTGGTTAGGTTTATTACTAGGTATTTTATTGGTTTTGAGGTTATTTTGAATGGAATTGTTTTCTGTATTTCTTTCTCAGTGGATTCATGTTTGGAATATGGAAAAGCTACTGATTTTTTTAGATTGATTTTGTATCCTGCTACTTTGCTGAATTTCTTAATCAGCTCTAGAAATCTTTTGATTGAGTTTTTGGGTCTTTTAAATATAGGATCATGTCATCTGCAAATAAAGGTAATTTCAGTTCTTCTTTTCCTATTTGAATTCCTTTGATATCCTTTTCTTGCCTTATCATTCTGCCAAGAATCTCAAGTACTGTATTGAAAAGAAGTGGTGATAGTGGGCATCCTTCTTGTGTTCCTTATTTTAAAGGGAATTTTCACAGTTTCTCCCCATTCAATATGATGTTGGTTTTGGGTTTATTGTATATTGCCTTAATGAAGTTGAAGTAAGTTCCTTCTATTCCAATTTTCTGCAGTGTTTTTTTTTTATAACAGGAATGGGTGTTGGAATTTGTCAAATGCTTTTTCAGTGTCTACTGAGATGATCATGTGATTTTTGTCCTTAGTTCTATTTATGTGCTGAGTAACATGTATTGATTAGTATATGTTGAAACAGCCTTTCATCCCTGGGTTGAAACCAACTTGGTCATGGATTACAATTTTCTTGATGTGGTTTTGAATGTGCATCACTAGTATTTTGTTTAGAATTTTTGCATCTATATTTATCAATGATATTAGTCTGTAATTTTATTTTTTGATGGATTTTTATTTGGTTTTGGTATTAAGGTGATACTGGCCTCATAGAAGGAGTGTGGAAGGATTCCATCTCTTTCAATTTCACAGAATAACTTGTGAAGAATTGGGTTTAGTTCTTCTGTAAAGGTTTTGAAGAATTCAGCTGGGAATCCATCTGGAACTAGGTTTTTCTTTAATGGAAAACTTTTTATTGCTATTTCTATCGCTTTCCTTGCTATTGGTTGGTTTAGGTTTTCTATATTTTCTTGGTTCAATTTTGGTAGCTGGTATGTGTCTAGAAATCTGTCAATTTCTTCTACATTTTCCAGTTTATTGGAGTATGAATTTTCAAAATAGTTTCTGATGATCCTCTGGATTCTCCCCCCTGTGTGTGACAATGTTTCCTTTTTAATTTCTGATTTTAATCATTTGGGTTGATTCTCTCTTTCTTTTGGTTAGGTTGGCTAAGGATTTATCAATCTTGTTAATCTTTTCAAAGAACTAGCTTTGTGTTTTGTTGATATTTTGTATTGTCTGTTTTTTTGCTCTCTATTTGATTTCTGCTTTGATTTTAATGATCTCCTGCTTTTTACTGGCTCTGGGATTAGACTGTTCCTGTTTTTCCTTGAAGTGCGCCATTAGGTTGTTTATTTGATGACTTTCTGTTTTTCTTATGTGGGCACCCAGTGCTATAAAATTTCCTCTTAAAACTGCCTTCAAAGTGTCCCATAGATTTTGGTATGCCATGTCTCTATTTTCACTTAATTCTAGGAAATTTTTTCATTTTTCTCCTTATTTCATTTCTGATCCAATCCTCATTAAAGAGTATATCATTGCTCATTTAGCCCTCCCTCAAATCAAAATGTATAACTACAATGCACCAATAAATGTAATAAATAAAAAAAGATAAATAAATTGCCATTAAAAAAAGAGTGTATCATTCAGTCTTCATGTATTTATTTAATTTCTTTTGGTCTTCCTGTAGTTGATTTCTACTTCTGTTCCATATGATCTGAAAAGATGCAGGGAATTGTATTACTTTTTTTTTTAATTTGCTAGTACTTGCTTTGTGGCCCAGAATGTGGTCTATTTTGGAGAAGGTTCCATGAGCAGCTGAGAAAAATGTCTACTCAGATGTTGTTGGTTGAAATATTCTGTATATGTTTATTAGGTTCATTTGGTTTACAGTGTTCTTTAGGTCTGAAGACAGTCTTTATTCATCTTTTGTCTAGAAGATTGATCTAGTGGTGTGAGTGGTGTGTTGAAGTTTCCCAGTATTATTGCATTTGGGTCTATTTGAGACCTAATATCCTGAAGAGTTTGTTTTATAAAAGTGGGAGCACCTACATTTGGGGCATAAATGTTTACTATCATTACATCTTCTTGTTGGATTGTTCCCATTATTAATAATAAGTGACTAGCTTTGCCTCTTCCTATATGTTTTTAGCTTAAAGTCGGCTTCATTGGATATGAGAATTGCTACCCCTGCTTGTTTTCGGTTTCCATTTGCATTGAATATCTTTCTCCATCCTTTCATTGTTAGCCTATAGGTAACTTTGTCTGTAAGGTGAGTTTCTTGCAAGAGGCATATAGTTGGATTATGTTGTTTGGATCCACATTGCCAGTCTATGCCTTTTAATTGGGGAGTTTAGACCTTGACAGTCAGTGTTATTATTGAGAGATGATTTTTTTTTCCTGTCATTTTGAGTTACAACAGATAACTGTTTGATGTAGTGTTTTTCTCCTTCACTTAGTTGCCATCTGATGGAATTCACCCCTCCTCTGGTTCTGGTATTTGCTTCTTTTTTATTCTTTGTGTTTTATTTCTTTAAGTATTTTCTCTAGTGCTGGCTTGGTTGTCATGAATTCTTTTAGTTTCTCTTTTTTTGGAAGGTTTTTATTTCTCCATCAATTTTGAATGATATCTCTGCTGGATATAGAAGTCTTGGTTGGATGTTGTTTTCTTTCAGGGTCTGAAGTATATCATAACAGCCCCTCCTGGCTTTCATGACTTGGGTTCAGATGTCTGGAGTTTGTTCCTGAATATCACCCATTCTGATGTTTTTAAGATTCTTTCCTTGGCCTCTATGTTAGTCATTTTGATTATTACGTGGTGTGGGGAAGTCCTTCTTGATCCTGTCTTGATGGTGTTCTGAATGTCTCCTGTATGTGGATGTCCAAGTCTTTTTCTATGTTTTGGGAAATTCTCTGGTATTATTTCCCTGAAGAGGTTTCCGATACCCTTGGTTTGTGCTTCTAGACTTTCTTCAATGCCTATTATCCATATGTTAGGTTGTTTCTTATTATCCTAAGTTTCTTAGATGTTCTGATCCTGTTGTTATATTGTCTTCTCTATATTGTTGACAGTGTGGTCAGTTTTGAATGAGCTGTCTTCCAAGAGTGAGACTCCATTTTCCATGTGGTCTAGCCTGTCAGAGGTAGTTTCTATTGAGATCTTTTCTTTATAAATGTGTTCTTTCATTCCCTGTATACTTTCTCTGATATTATCTCTGAGGTTTTTGCTCATATTGAAAATCAAAATTCTGAATTCTCCTTCTGGTATTTCCTGTAGCTCAGTATTGGTGATCTCCCTTGTTGAGTTGTGGGAGTTTATTGTTTCCTTGCTGGTCTTCATGCTCATGTTTTCAGAGTTCTCAGGTTTGTTTTCTGTTGTCTTGGCATCTTCTTCCTCTTTGTGTGTGACAGTCTTGTGTCTATTTGTTATCCCTTTATAATAAGGCCTATGCTGGGGGTATTTATATGCCTCTATGAATTTGTCTTATATAATCAAACTTTTGAGTTTGTCACTCAGAGCCACTTTAACAAGATATAGTTTTTAGTGCAGGCAAACAGGAGTCTCCGATTTGTTGCAGGTCACCATGCTCTCCAGGCCCAAACTCCATAGGACCAGACTATGATGTTCCGTTCAGAGCCTGCAGCCTGCTGGTTGGGATTTAGTACTCCCACAGACACCACTGATGCTCTGCTGATTGTCAACCCATAAAACTCTGCAGAGCACTGACCTCCTGCCCCTGTGACCACTGGGCCTAAGATCACCAGGACCAGAGATTACTATGTTCTGAGCTTGTGGCTAGTCTGCCTGAGCTTTGATGGCCCAGGGACACCACCGTTGATCAGCTGGTTGTGATCATGTGGAGCTGTCAGTTACTGGCATGCATGTACACCAGGCCTCAACTCTGTTGGTAGAGAGAATATTGAGTTCCCAGCCTGAAGCTGTGATCACATGAACCTCTGTTGGCTCCTGGCTTCCCTGCTTTGATGGCCCAGGCACTAGCAGGGAGAGATTGTACTGTTCTGAGCCTGGGGCTTGGGTTGCTCAGTTATTTAGCCCCAGGGACACCACTGATTCTAGGCAGCTGCGATCATGTGAGACCTTGTTGGCCCCTGGCATTGGTGCTTGTAGTGCCCAAACATCGCTGGGTATGAGTTTATCATCTTCTGCGCCTGTATCACAGTTGGCTGAGTTACTTCACCCCATACACACCATGGCTGGTGGTCCTGTGGTGGTTGCTGGAGGCCCTGCAGGGGCGCAGTGAACCCCTGACTCTAGGTCCTTCCTACCCAAATGTCCCTAGGGGCTGTCTGTTAAATCATGTTTCTGCTGTGTCCAACTGTAGCCTCCACCCCCACTTCTGCAGGGGTGATTTGCACTCACAGACCCCATGCCTGTTCGTTGCCACGCAAGTCCCTGTGGCTGCGCAGGGCTCACACTGGGATGGTTTGTTAACTCATAGTCTTGAAAAGTGCCACTGGGGTCCCTGTAGGCAGAGATGAGTTCGGCTGCAGCAACAGTATTTCTTTGCATGGTCTGGCTGAGCAGTCTGGGGAGTCGAGTCTTGAAGTGTCTGAGTGTGGAGAGAAGAGTATGCTTGCTTTTGATGTGGTTTTCTGCAGTCACTGTCTCGACAGGATTCTTCTGCTTCTTTGCTGGTGTTGGTCTCTGGAAGCTTTGGGTCCTGGAAGCCTCCAGCCCCACATGGACTCACCAAGAATGTGCTGCCTCCGCTGTCCACTCACCTGGTGAGACACGTGGAGCTTTTTTTCAGCCCTCTGCTCTCTGTGCTGTGTCCAATGCCACAGCATTTTGATTGTCGTTCTTCTGCTGAGTTCTGTTTTTCTTCCCTTGCCAAGAAGCAGTCTTTCTACTGGTTGAGTTCCGAGTCTTGGAGCACTTGAGACATGTTGTCTCCCTCTATTCTGCCATCTTTAATCCCCCCCTTTTTTTACAAGCCTAAAATTCTTGAAGAGAAGGGGACAACAGAGGCAAAGTAGAATTATTCTGCTTGTGAAGGAGAATTTTCTATATTTAGTGGAAAAGATCTGGACACTTAATGGACACTGAAAAATTAGTTATTTCCATTTGTAGTTAGATTTGGGGACAATAATGTAGTCATGGCCTCGTGCTATCTGTGTCACATCGCTCCAACTTAGGTGCAACAATGCAATTCTGATGATAGACCTGGATGTGTGTTCTGGGACATCTCCTTGAAATACTAGCACAGTTTCCTCTTTAGCAGGCTATATATGTCCTTTCCAGTGCTTCTCAGTCATGACATAAGGAGTACCATTAATTTCTCATTAGAATAAATCAGATATTGACTATCAGCTTAAAAGAGACTGCCAGCTACATGTTATGTAAAAGCAAAGGCTTGCTGTAGTCTAGACTAGAAAGCTGATATGCAAATCTGCTGCCTCATCTACATACAATCACATATGTCCTCAGAAACAAAATTTTTTTCCAATGACATCAAGCAGACCACATATTGTTAGTTGAGAAATCAGCCCATGAACTGGTAAAAACTGAACATATAATTTCTTACAAACGTAAAGTGTTAAAAAGCAATTATACTTTCTATAGTGAAGCCTACGTTATGTCACAACGGAATACAGCTTGCTTTGCTTTATGTGAAATTATACGAGAAGATATTTCCAAAATGAAAGGAGCATAGCATTGGTTGAAGAGTAGACTCCAAAGTCATCAAATGCAAATTTAGAACG
The DNA here is from genome assembly GCA_004027185.1 of Glis glis. NCBI lineage: Eukaryota > Metazoa > Chordata > Mammalia > Rodentia > Gliridae > Glis > Glis glis. The sequence continues at coordinate 23,885 of PVJS01002366.1, read as the reverse complement.
AATCAGAAATTATTTTGACAAGGTTCAGCAGGAATATCTACAATGAATCAGGGTCAGGTTGTGTGAAAAGGGGATGATTTGAGGAATGGTGATATAAAATTAGACAAATGGAAGAAATGGAGTATATCTAAGCTAAAGCACAACTACGAAAAAGTAAATTGACCAACGGACAGCTGTTAATATATGTAGGCACACTGTTCAAAAGATAGGGTGGGTGAGCGAGGCTAAATAAGTTTTAGTAAGCTGCCTAGGAAGTTTATTATGACTAGTAAGCAAAGCATAAGGCAAATTTGGATAAAATAATCTTTTATGTTCATATCTATATATAGGAAGCAAGGACATTAGTAGTACCATGTGTTAGTGTGCATTAGGCAAACTAAAGTATTGTGGCATAGTTGTCTTTGGCACAAAGGTATTGGTGAGGTATTGGACAGTAATGAATACTGTGAGCAGGTCTGGAAAAAAGAGATAGACTTTATGATAATTCTCATGAAATGTTATTTTTACCTACCAGTTAGATCCTATCTATCTCTAAAATTGATATGAAAAATACCACTATGTAATCAATATATTTGTTGATGCATTTCTAATATGGTTGGTCAAATATAGACTGAAATTAGACCAGAGCAGAAATTCCAAAACGCTCCTAATTGCTTTCAAGACAATTATAAGACTGAGAAAAATCAAGCAATTATAGAATCTCTGCTCTAAAAATGCCTTTAAAAAAACTAACAAAATCAAACTATTCAGCTAGCTCCTACCAAATCTGATTCATTTGATTCCTGGTGAGTTCAGACCTGGTGACTGCTATTTCAAGCCTCATTTCTTTTTGACCTCAAATAATAAACTTGAAATCAGCCAGTTTCCATTCAGCTTTGTTGCATTGTTTGCCAGTTTATAAGGCTTTATGTTTGCATCAAAAATGTTATAGGAAGAAAACCACAAAGAAACCATAAATCTGGGCAATTTGCCCTGTTTTACACAGATTTCAAAATTGTTGCAAATGTTGCCAACCACTGGACATACTTGATAGCAGAAAACAACCCCAACACTCAAAATCTCTGTCACTGTTTTGTTAACTCCTTATAACAAGGAGCTGCTGTACTGAGCAACTGGCTACCATTCTCTTTTTTTCCCCATTTTTGTTTCCTTCTTCCATTCTTCCCTTCCATCTATCCAGCATCTCTTCTAGTTCCTTTTATGCACTAGCCTGTCTTAAGATTCTCATAGTCTATGAAAATGAGAAAAGGACACATCACACACATCAAATGGAACCATGAATTAAAACATAAGCCTTCCTAGACTAGGTGTCTCAATAGTACGGCAGCTGTTATTAGCAGAACTGATTTTTTTCCTTAGAAATGTGGTCAGAGTGCCACAAAACCCTGCTTGACCCTCTCTACCTGCCTGATATGGGGCACCTCTCTGTCAGAGAAGGGTTGATACTTCAACCAATACAGTGATTCCTATTTGTCTATGAAGACCCACTGCAGGAATTACCTGAGACATAGATTTTTGCTAATTTGCTCTTTTGCTCTGCTATCATTCTGGTTTAGTTTGGCTTCTTTCTTCCCATCACAGCTATGCTTAACTCTCAGTTAGCATTTCCCTCTCAGTGTTATTGCTGTCTGATAAAAAAGAGCCCCCACTTTAGACTATGAAACTCTTCAGTGCAGGAACCTTGCCTTTTATTTTTTGTTTCAGCTTAAATGTTTCCCAACAGATAGCAAAATACCTGGCATTCAATGGGTAATCAAGAAATGCATCTTGTTTGAATTCATTAGAAAATATGTCCCCCAAAGTATTAAAAAATAAAAGAAAGAAAGAAAGAAAATATGTTCCCCAAGTGAAAATCACTGATCTAACGGATTCAACAAATATGGAACATTTTCTAAGCACAGATGACAATCAGTGGTCTAAAGGTTACTTCCTTACTGAGTACATACTATGAAGCTTGCAGTGCTATATAGCAGAAGTGAAAGTCCATGCCCTTACACCATTATATCCCAAGAGAGGAGACATAACACATATACAACATGTAAACTGAGATAACAACAACTAAAAATTGGAAATAATCAGGTAAAGACTGATGGGGTGTGGCTGTTTTAGAATATGGAAACCTCTCTGAGGAGGTGATATTTAAGCTGAAACCTGAAAGAGAAGGAAGTAGTCAAATGAACAGTAAGTGGAAAATGGTCCAGGCAGAGGGACAGTTATATAAAGATATGTAGGAACGTGGAGTGTTCCAGGTATAGAAAGGAAGCCACTGTGCCTACAGCATTGTGAATGAAGGGAGAATAGTGAGAGGTAAGATTTACAATGTAGGCAGTGCCGTATTAGACAGGGCTTTTAACCCCAAACCAGGAGTTAGGTTTTATTCTATGAACAATGAACACTTTGCAGGGTTTTAAACAAGAGAGCAATATAAGCCACTATCTATTTTAAATAGATAATGCCTTTTTCAGTGATATAGAACATAAATTGTAGGCAGCAAGAGAAGAATCGGGGAAAACAGTCTAGGGCAAGATGAAAAATATTTAATAACTTCTATGGACTTAGATACTTATCAATCAGAAATCTTACCAACCAATAAGAATGGATACAGGCTAATAGGCCATAATATTTGAAGATCAGTTTAATAGTTTGTCAACCTCTTAGCATACAGGGAAAGATAATGGTCATGTGAATGAAGTGGGCAGTATAAGGATGAAAGAAGGGAATTAATATGAAATACATTTTGAAAAAATAACTGACAAGACTTGCAGATAGCTTGGTTGTCAGGGTTCCTCAAGGAGGAATTATTGGTTGATCATATTGAAAATTTTGGCTTCAGCAATAATTGAGATGGCTGTATATTTCATTTTAATAAAGAACAGCCAAAAGTTCTGTCTTAGACCTAATAAATTTAGTCTATTTATGATATTTCAGATGCATATGTTGAATAAGAGACTGGACTTCCATATTTGAGATAAAGGTAGTAGTCAAGGCTAGAAATGTATATTAAGACATACATTTATCAGTCTCTAGACATACATTTATCAGTGGATGGCAGTATTTGGAGAAAGAGTACAGAAAAGAAGTTCAGAGAAATTGAAACAGGAACAACTCCAGGGAATGTCTTAGGGGAAGGAATTTAGGAAGAGAAAATACCCAGGTTAAATGGCATTTATCCCCCATCTTTTTCAGAATTTGGTCCTGCCAGAATATCTATGTAGTCAACAAGATACCCCAAGATCTCCAATCTCTTACATCTTTCACCTCCATTCGCCTTCCAAATAGGCTGACAATTTCATCCAATATTTAAAATAAATTCATCAATATTGTACATTATTCAAAGATGTTGGCATGGCAAATACTTTATGTGTTTATTTGCCCTTAGATGCTTTTCCTATATGGATGAAATAGAAACTGGATCATAAGCTTAAACCATATGCTTGACTGTTGATACTTGGGCTAGTTCGGTTTTTAAAAATGAAATTTTCAAATGTTTATTTTACCTTTGTTAATAAATTTTTCTGAAAGTGAAATGTATCTATATTTCAAAATAGTTATGCTCATTAGCCTCTCTTTAACTTTCCCAACCCATACATACATGTTAAGACATAAATACACATATACTAACACTTAAACATGTACATACTGTCTGATTATTACTAAAGAGATGAATCAGGGTTTTTAATTCAGGATTACATATCTAATACTTCAACATCTAATACTGAATATCTAATATTCCAATGCACATTCTTCAAAACATGTATTCAATTACATATGTATGCATATGAGCATGCTGGCTCCTTGTCTCGCTTGTTTTGATACCAAATGATGCAATTATTTATAAAGGCTAGTGTATTCGGAATTGAGTTTACCTGAACAGATCTTGGGATTCTAAATGTAATTCTCTATATATGTAGCTGCTTTAAAAATATATTTTGGGGTAGGATCATAGCTCAGTAGCAGAGCACTTGCCTGGCATGCTTGAGGCCCTGGGTTTAATTCCCAACACAAAAATAAAATAAATTAAATTAAAATACATATATGTCAAATTTATGAATATTATAAGATTTTTTGACTATGTATGTAATGCATGTGATGAGATTCATATCTATTAAATGTTTTGAAGAACTCAGTTCAGTTAGAATTCAGGCTTTATGTAAAATAGAAGACTAAATTGTAATTCCATCTATGTTCTATATCAGAGCAAAGTTAGTAAGGTTTATAGTTTAGGGATAGTAATATTTTTCATTGTAGTCTGACCATAATTTAAAAATTATAAATATCAAGTTTTTTTAAAAAAATGTTAAATGTAACATCATTTTGCTAATGCTGCATTAATAAAGTCATAATAAATGAAAATTTAGCAAGCAGACGATAAGAGTCTACTTGGGAAATTTCTACAGCTTTATTTAATACTGCAACACACGTTTACATCAACCACATTTAGTGAGGCTATTGTTCTTATGAATAGTCCAAATACAAGTCTTTACTTATTAATGACCTCAATATTGAATTCTTGTAACTTAATTAATTGATTTCTCTTCCTCTTTTCTTATTTACATATTGAATTATTTAATGCCCTAGTTATCATCACCCACCATTATGTTTCCAATAGAACCACAGAAAGTCTCAATGCTTTTAGATTCTGAGAGCTGATATGTTTTTAATTGCTGATAGTATTATAAAATTCTATATATCACTTTGGGTACTATTTCATCCCCAAAGGTAGCTATACCCCAACAAAGCTACAAGAAATCCCACACTTAGCAAATACCTTATCTCAAAATCGATTGTTTGAGTTAGTCATTGACCAGTTTCCCCCTTCTATTATTTAACTGATATATACTGGCCACATTCCACACACATGTCAAGACTTCAGTTTTTTGTCTAATCAGTACATATTGACTGTGGGTCTATTTATTCTCAAAGCATTGCAGGTTAAAACATCAGCTTTGCCATTTACCAGTTCTTTTTATTTTTTACTCTGAACAAACCATATAACATCTTTCTTTTTTTTTTTTTTTTTTTTTTTTTTTTTTTTTTTTTTTATTTTTTTTTTTTTTTTTTTT